>SNQJ01S0033356.1:73710-105049 GCA_010110895.2 Picea sitchensis | reverse complement strand
AATGTGTGAAAAAGGGAAGGCTAATGTGAGGATGAACTAGATTTTTTGTGTGTATTACCTCAACACATTCCAAAAAGAGAGTGCCTAGTCTCATGTGTACCACACAGACTTTAAGTTACAACTCCTAGTGACACATTAGTAGGTGAAACTTAGGGAAAATGCCTCAATGAAGAATTAAAACATTAAATTACTAATAAGTCAATAAGTAGGCACTCAAACTAAGGTTTAGGATTTAAATCAAAATATCCTGAACCAATTAGGTGTGTTTACACTAGAAAAATTGGAAATATGAGAATTGTGGGGTTAATAAGGTATAAAAATTAGGGAATCTTTGGAAAAAAATTACCATGCGCCTTCTAGGAAATGGGCTGAAGTGAAATGTAAGTTTAATTATGGATTTTAGTTATATTAAAGGTTAATATGCGATTTGATACACAAATCACCTAGGAAAAATGATGAAATGTGGTGAAAATATATGTGAAGTGGATTTTACCTAGGAAAAGTGATAGTATTATTGCAATAAACAAATTGTCTAGGTAAAATTGTGGAAATGACATGAACATGAATGAAACTAGGTAAATACATCACCACATTAAAGAATAATCATGATGTAACCATGTAACATAAAGTGAAAGTGTCTATATAGTCACCATGATGTTGGTCCATGAATAACATGATGCAGTACTGAAGCAACCTTCACCAATAATACAACCTATTGAAGGCTATAATCATCCCTCCAACCAAGGAAACCACATCATCATCAAGGAGAATCATTGTTCTGATAATCCAAGAGGATCATCACATGAAGGACTAATCTCAATAAAAAATAAGTGTTTGTATCTGTACTCTCTTATCATCCCTACAAGTTACCCCTGAAATAAGCCTTTACCACTCATGTCAACATGAGGGGTAACAACTAGCTCCTACTCAGGAATATGTACTCTTTGAAGAAGAGTGCATGAGAACCCCAAAATATTTTATGTGCCTACTTAGAAGAAGGAATATAGAATATGGCCATGTGGTGGGATGGTCTATGTCTCATCCCCAAACACCACATCCAAGTGTTTACAACTTATTCATCAAAATTGGCTTTAAAAGTAAGACACAAACCAACAATGCCAAAGCACATGAAATGAAAAGCTCATAATAGAGAGATTATTCTTCTATTATGATGTTCTTCAAAAGCTTATTCTTCCTACTCCTAATATACATTAGTAAAACATAAGAGATAGGTGTAATCATGCAACCAATATACATAGTCTTTCCCTTATGTTTGGTTACGAACCAAAAGAGGGAGACATCAAGGAGTAAATACAAATGAATTGGAATATCCATCGACGTTAGGCTAGAGACTAAAAAATCATCATGAAGATCCTCAAGTACATCAAGATCATGCCCAAGATGGAATGTGAAATTACAATTCTCCTCTATCCTAAGTTTGATAGGACTGCAATACACTTCTTGAGGATATGGTACATCATCATAAATTGGAACATTGTATTTATCCTTAAGAATTACACTTTAGGCTTCTCCATCACAAAACTATCCTTAGATGAACAGGAAGACAAGTTACAAAATTCATTTTCAGATCTGGAAATTAATTCTTTAGTGTATGTGATGGCTTGTTGTTTCATATTTGAAGGATGGGAATTTATGTAACATATGTCTACATGTGTATATTTCTGGCCCATACATTTTCCAGCAATAAAATGGCTATTTCCATCTTGTAATTTACATGAAAATTCATCATTATCAAAAGATGAAAGTGGTTGGAAATGTTTTGTGTTAATTTCTTCACTAAAATGAAAAATTTATGAATTATTTACAAGCGAAATTTGTTGGAAATATGCTAAAAAAATTTTGAATGTTCATGAAGATTATTTGAACTTTCTTCTCTTATACTAGGCTGCCCAATAAACTCAGAATCTACACTCCCTTATCTAGATGTATCATAAATTCGATCCCCTAAAAATTCCCAACATCCTTTATCCAAATTATGACAAATATTTTGAAAGTGCATATCATATTCTTGGCTGCCCATGTCTTCATTTAGTGTGGAAGAAAACAAATCTAAGTATATGTTTTCCTCAAACTCTCCAATTAGTGTGTTCTTCGGTTCAAAAATTTGAGGAAAAATGATCCATGAGGACATTGGTGTCTTCCCACATATTCCACTGGCTCAAAATACAGTTTCCATCTTGGATTTTTTTCTACAGTTTTTCAGGTCCCAAACTTTTAGGGTCGTTTTGAGGCCCTAAAAGACATTTTTTTGGATCAACAATTCATATCATGTAGTAATTGATAAAAAAAAATAGGATGAAAAAAATGTGTATTCATTGGATAGACCTTTCTGATGAGGTATTGAGCACCTCAAACATAGATCGTATGCAAAATTTGCATCCCCAGGAAGTTGACGTATCAACTACCCCCATCGAGGCCCACAAACCTTTTGGTATTTCATCTCTCAGGGTTATGTTTTTGGATATTTAGGATTTTTTCATTTATGATTTATGTTAAAAATACCTTTGAAGCCTATCATTGTACTCATACTATTGTGAATGCATGTATCTGTCACATCTCTTCTCATAGATAAGCTACCACCATTCTAGCAAGTTCATTTCACTCTGTATTTTCTTTTACAGTCTCTGCATATTTAATTATTTAATAGAAATTGAGTATTATTGTATGTCTGTGTTTCTGTACCATTTTTTTGTTTCATTTCATTCCCTCATAAATCCATATCAGTGGTATCATAGCAGTCTGCTCTTTATATGTTTCTATGTGCATGTCCCCAACGTGATTAGGGCATAAGGCATTGGGACTTGAACTAGTTGAGCCCTTGGATGACTGTCCTCGACCCTGATGACCACCCATCGTGGAGGAAAAGAGAGACAAGGGATAAAGAGATTGTATTAAGTTGTTTCTTTGGAAATTCCTTGCACAACAAAGGAACAAGATGATGGATAGTTTCACCCAAATCCTTTGATGGTTGTCAACAACAACAATTGCATTATTGCACCTTTGTCAAGTAGCCACTTTGGAGGTGTTTCCCCTTCAAGGTAAATGTTAATTTTATATTCCCATATTTGAAGTTCATATAGATGCATATGCCTTGGAAAAGCAGTTAAATCTACTAGAATATTATTTCTATGTCCACATTTTTTCCAATATGGAAAAGATCACCTTTATGCTCCTTAAGGTTTTCCCCCATGTAAAACATTGGTGGGAAACTTACTATGAGAAAAAATCCACAGAGGAATCTAGAATATTCGGGGTCGAGCCTAATTGGGACTACTTTGTGGATGTTGTTAAGGAAAAATATTACCCTGTTGGAAACTACGACGACCAATACACAATATGGACAACAATGTATTAGTAGAGGGACCAAATAGTACTAGAGTTCACAAATACCTTCCATACCTTATGCACCAAACTCGGTATCAAAGACTTCGAGTGACATATAGTTCTAAAATACCATAGGCATCTACATAGTTGCATCCAAACATAAATGGAATTTCTACACATCTCGTTGTTGGGAGCCACTTATCGATATGTTGTCAAAATCGAGCAAAACTTTAAGCAAATGAATAAGTGGGAGTTTGGATCTGCAAATGCATCAAAATAGAAGCATAGAAAAAGTGGCCCCAACACACATAACAAAGGACAAAACAAGGATGGAAAACCTTAGGACAACAAGTCTAAACCACAAAAAAAGGGTAATGGGAAGACAAAGAAAGACATTAGAAAGTGGTCCATAATGGGAAGACACTCTGTGACAACACAAGCTATATGATAACTTAGAGAAATTATCCTTTGTCATGAACATGGTCCAATACCTCAAATACATTGTATATGAGCATGGTGTGCATGTCCATCCAACCAATATCCAATTCATTCATGACTTACCAACCCCGGAAACATTAACCAAGCTTCCTAGGCCTTGCCAAATTCTAATCTAGATTCATATTGGGGTTCTCCCATATTGCATGGGATCCCATCCAAGTGAAAAGGGGTGGTTGCAAAGATTAATTTGTGTGGGGAAGGTCACAACATAAATACTTTGATGATATGAAATATCACTTATGCTCAACCGTGATTATTTCATTAGTACCCAATCTACAACAACCATTTGAGATCAAGCCAGGTGCTTCTGATTATGTTGTTGGTGTCATTTTCACTCAACGTATTCATCTCGTGGCCATTCACATTGACACACTCTTAGATGTTGTTTGTAGGTACCCCACCTATGACAAAGAAATTTATTCCATCATACAATCTTTCTGCCAATGGAGGCATTACATTCTAGGGAAGGAGACAATCATCCATATACATCACAAGCCTCTACAGTTCATGCAGACACAAGGAAAATTTAAGAATGACTTCCATCAAAAGTGGTCGACATACTTGCATATTTTTCACCTCAACATTAATTATAAGAAAGGGAACAACAATTGTGTTGTTGACTACCTCATTTGACCTCTAGTTGCAACATTAATCATAGTGCTCAACTCTTGCATCATGAGACCTCCTAGTGGTCCCAACTCTATGACAATGATCCTAACTTCACTATAACCTACTAGATTTTGGGAACATGCATGACCATTTCCAATTTTCATATTTAGGATGGAATGCTATGCCATCTAGGTCATCTATGTGTTCCTTTAAGAGAGTGTGCAAAGATGATATGGGAATTCCACTATAGTCGGGTGGTAGGACACTTTGGCGTGGAGAAGATGGTGGCAGTACTACAAACATATTTCTATTGGTCAAAGATTAAATAGGATTTTATTAAGTATATCAAAACCTGCATTGATTTATCCATTTATAATCCATCCATGAAAAAATAAGGATTGTACACCCCTTTTCCTACTCCCGATGGGCCCTAGAAACCCATATCGATGAACTACATGTCAGGTCTCCCCTCAATAAAGCATGGCAATGACTGTGTATTCATGGTTGTTGATTGATTATATAAGATGACTCTTTTTCCCACCTACAAGAAGAGTATCACATTCAAGTCCACTGCCAAGCTATTCTTTGAATGTGTATAGGTACACTTAAGAATACCACAGGCCATCATATCAGATTGGGATAGCATATTCTTAAGCACATTCTGGTCGAGCGTCTAGTCGTTGTTGGAGATCAAGCTCACCAAATCCACTACCTTCTACCCTTAGATTGATGGAAAGATAGAGGTCATCAATAAAATGATTGTACATATCTTGTGCATGTACAACTCTAACCATCCATTCACATGTGATGAGATCCTTCCTTATGTCTAGTACAACTACAACAAAGTGTTGGCACCCAAATTTTTGGGTAAATATCACATTTGTGCACATACGAAGTTGTGTGCACCTATTCCAGTTTTGTACACGGTCAAGCAGTTATGTGAGGGGTGATAGGAGGTGTGCACGTCAGGTCAAGTTTTATTATTTGCACACTAATCAAAGTTCTACCAAATGTGTTCTAGTATGAGTTTTGTGATGTGCATCAAAAATCAAGAAGACACCACATGCAAATCAGAATCAAGAAAGAATATTTGAGAAATCTCCCTGAATGATTACTATAGGAAACATGAGGGAACGTGGAGAAGAAAGAAGATGAGTTTTCAAGGTAGTTAAGGTTGCTATGATTCCTAAAGAGGCTACATGGAATGCATGCAGATGACAAAAACATGCAGAACTGGTTGTCACAGGAGTGAGTGGGGAAGAACTGAAAGTGATAGAGCATTAGAGATGAGAATAAAATAAAAGGGAGCAACAACAATAGAAACCAAGTTAGTTATCTTGTTAGTCAGTTGGTTTCTATTGTTATAGTTGTGTGTATTGTTGTAATTGATCTCACTCTGAGCCTATGTTTTGCAATGTCTCTATTGTAAGTCTAAGTTTGTCCCATTGGTAGAGTCTAAAAGAAAGTGCACGGTGTTGTATAATGTAACATTGGGAAATTGCATAAGAGAGAAAGGATCTATTGTTGTCAATGAATGGATTTGTTAATGTATGGTTGTAGTGATGGAATGAAGATAATAATAAAGTTGTAGTTATTATGGACCTATGATGTTTCAATTATGTGTCTAATTGAATGTGTTGGTTTCGTTATGCATTATTAACTATTAGGTGATCTGCAATGAATAACCTGAATGCATACCCTAGTGGATCCATATGCAATTAAGCCCTTCATCATCGACACAAGACCATATGGTATCTATGATCCTCATGGCGTATCGAGTGAGACCTTCTTCATTATTTTTATGAGGATTGATATGTCGATGCCTTGGGGTTTTTGTTGGTCCACATCTAGACAAACCCTAGCTCTTCAACCCCCCAACATTAGGAAGGACACACAAGTGAGATTGAGCCAAAAAATGGTTCTATTTATGTGACTTTAAAGTCTTGTATTGAATGATGAAGGAAAAGAATGAGGATGTATCCATCTTGAGGGAAAAATCAAGATTGGTTGACTGTGAAGGAAGATGAGTTTTCTCATAGGGAAACTTAAGTTCTGAATGTCAATGTGGAATGATGGAAGGATAGGTATATATACACTGATATGCATGAAATTTTCTTTGTTGAATTTCCATGTCTTTTGTATGATTGGTTCAAGAGGAAGAGTGATACTAATACTTCTTTGAGGCTATTAGAACCAATAGTTTGGGATTAAGCCACTATTGATAGGATGAAGGCATTGGATAAAAAGTGGACTTGAGCCATTGAATTCTAGTTTTATTGGGTGAAGAAGGGGTATACAATTGAATTTTCTATGGAATACACTGATTCTCTCAAGAAACCTAAAAGAAAATTCATGAAAGGCTCTAGGAAAAGGCTACTAGAAGAAATCCCACTCTATATAGAAACAATTGTTTGTGGTGAAGGGGTTGTTGTGCATGGAGCTCGAAAGGATGTATGAGTATACTCTCCTAGAGCTAGGGGGGATGAAAAGAAGGGGGAAAAGTGAAAGAGAAGATGCATCTGTTGAGAATGATCTAGAATTTGTTAGAATGAGGTGAGGATTAGGATGGACCTAGAAGAGTAGAGGAGAGAAAGATGAAATATATGCAATAAGAGTTGAGTCAAGAAGGAGAGTAGAAAAGAGAATCGTAAATGAATTTATTAAGGGGTGTAGGACAAGTGGTTAGGCCAAAAATTAAGAGGAAGGATACCACACCAGGAGGAAGTGTGGTAGAGAGTGTGTTCTTCCAAATAGGAGAATAGATGAGGATAGGCCAGTGAAGAGGCATGACATTGAGAGTAGGGTATCCACTCGAGATACCAGTGGTAGTAGTAGCAGGGGCCTGAAAGATGAATTCCAAACACATTGGATGTTGCAGAGTGCCACAACTTTGGAGGAATATGAGGTGCAATGTAGAGGCATAGAAGTAGGATAGGAAGATGGAGGATCCCCTAGTGGCGGGGGAAAAAATCCAGAAATCATGGATTTGCACAGCTGCAAGTAGGAAAATCTATGGGTTCCCTCATGATACATTTTAGGAGAAGATGGATTTATCCCCCCTTTGAACCACCCCCCTTGCACATTTGTAACTAAGAAGAAAGAATGACAGATAGCAAGGTGATTGGAGTATAGGCAATAGTAGGAGAAAGAAGAGAAGCAACGAGTGAACAAGAAGATGAAGTCAATGTTACATCGATGGAAAGAGTATTAGTATAAATATCCTAGATACCCAATAGTCAAGTCAGAGGACAAAGTTCAAGATTGAGGATGGTGAATTAGGATAGTACCCTGAGGTTACTCGTGTTCCATGGAATAGGTAGATATAATGCAGAGAAAAATTGGTTCACATGTGAGTTGATATGGTCTATGAAGTGGATTATAGACGAGGCATCAAAGATTGTGCAGTTGGAGACCACATTTAGGGACATATCCCTGATGTGGTATATAAAGTATAAGGCCACTATGCCAACATGATAGACAATGTCCCTGATAGAAATCAAGAGATGTCTAATTAAGTAATTCCATAAATCTAATTCATATTATTGGTGTATTACAAAGATCAAGGAGATTAATAAGAAATAGTGAGAAACTGTGTGGTATTATGACCAACGATTCAAGATTTTACAAGATAGACTAATGCTCCAAATCCAAGATGTGTAGAATCTATAATGGTTCATTGCAGGGCTATTTCCCCATATTCAAGTCTCACTAAACCAACATAGGGTGACTACTTAGAAAGAAGCAGTGAAAATTACAATGTTCTTGGAGGCTACACTGGGAGGAGGAGAGACATCGACATCATTTATGCAAGTGTAGTCACAACTAGCCAATATGATGTTAAAATTTTAGGACATGGTGAAGGAAAAATTCATGCACAAGCACATATGGTGTACCACGTGTCGGTATGAGGGGAATCATAGAGATAGGTGTCATGTACTTGGAAACTATGTGGCGAAAGGTGGGTTGAGTCCATTTCCAATTGGGCCTCAGATGGAATGTTGTGAAATTTGTAGATAGTGGGGCCATGTACCACCCCACTACTCAAAGTTGGAGAAATACCATAAGATACATCATACTTCGTTCTGTTAATTCTACAAGTCTGTGGGAAATGATGTGAACCATTGTTGATCACCCCAACTGATGCAATATCATACCCACAATTTATTTTGGGTTCAATAGGAACAAAAGGGTAGTGACTATGGAAGTTTTGAGAGAGGTGGCTATCAGGGAGGTCCCTGAGGCAGATATGGATGTGGCTATGGAAAAGGATATGGAGGAGGGGAAGGTATACCCCCCAATTGTTTTAACTATAGAGATATTGACCATGTGTCAAGGTTCCATACTAAACTATGTGCTCTTTTTCAGTATTGTTACAACCCATATCATGTTACAAAGGACTATCCAAAATCACTAAATAAGTTGGAAGAGAAGAAGACAATTGCAACATGGTGACTACATAGTTGTGCATGAATAAGAAAAGGGATGGTGAAGTAGATGTTCAGGTGATAACCTAAGGTAGAGAAAAGTAAATCATGGACTTCGATCATGGTGAAAGATTAAGTCAAAAGCTGAAGGGGAAGATAAGGAAAGTGGTGTGGCCCCCTCGCAAGTTTAATGTTGTTCAACGGAAGAATTTTTTGTGCGATACAGAAAGGGTCATCAAAGAGGAGAGAGCACAAGAGAAGTTGCAACACATGACAAAAATATCACTTCAAGAGGATCGGATTCATGAATAATTTCAATGAGCGACACAAAGATCACTAGAAGAGGCTCACATCCATGAAGAATTGTAGCATGTCATGTAAAGGTCGTTGGAGGAATATTGTTTGTGTGAAGAAATCAATTGTGTGACGAAGAGGTCATTGAAATAAGTGCATAGAAAAGAGGAGCTACGAAGTTTCGAATAAAGAATGATCAAGGAACATCACCTAAGGATTTGAAGCACACAAATCATGAAGAAGCACTACATGACTTGGGTCGCAAAACTAAGACTGGAGATCAAGTAAGTAACTTCTTATGTTGTTTCTTGAGATTGTTAAACGATCTTGATGCTGCGTGAAATTTAAAACATATGTTAGCAACCTGCATGGGGGGAGACGAGATATATAGAGAGAGATATTAGCCCTACTAATATAAATGGATCGGTACTAGGCCAATAAGAAGAAGCACATAGGAAAAAAGTTCAAGATGAAAACTGAACTTGGGATTTATGGAATGGATGGAGTTATGTTGGATCTGGGCTCCGACGTGAACATCCTATTGAAGAATTCATGGGAATTTATGTATTAACCAAATTTGGTTTGGTTTCCCATTTAGTTGTGGTTGGAAAATCAATACAATATCTACATTATAGGCCATTTGAATCAACTTAGTTGAAGTGAGCATTGAAGGGGTGAATAAGGATGACTTTGAAGTGATAGATATTATGGATGATTATGATCCCTACCCTACCTTGGTATTGATTGGGCCTTTGAAAACAATGCGATGTTGAATTTGAAGAAGCAACATATGTCATTTGAGACTGATACTTTGCAGATTATTGTACATCTAGATCTTAATGAAGGAGATAGGTACAATGCACTAGTAGATGAGGATGCATAGAGCTTTTTATTGAAAATATCTACAAGGTCATAGGACGAAGGGAATATTATTCCAATCCCACATTGGATGGGGAACTAAGTTGGAGGAGTTTAAAGTCCTATGATAATGATTCCAACAATGCCATATAAAGGTGGCAACAAAAAATGTATGAGGTCCCTACTCAAATATGTGCATGAATCACTAAATAAGTACGTTGGATTGACTATGATCTATGTGATGCACTGTGCTTTTATGGGACAAGTTCGATGGAGGACTTCTTTGCACAGATGGTGAAAAATATCTCGAAATATTGGTGAGTTCAAGCCATGGATTCCATAGTCTAAGGTACACCTGTATGATGGTGGGAAACCCACCGTGCAACCCTACAAGATTGAGCGTAGGTGGATGAAATGATTAAAGCCAGGTTTCTTCCAATCCCTGAATTTGAGTTGGCCAATCGATATAAGGGAACTAAAGACCAACAAGAGCACATTCAATACTGCGAGAGGTGATGGATTAACAAAAATATTCCTCCTGGCCATTGGGTACATCCATTCATTCATACTATGGATATGGTTCCCAGGAGTCGATACATTCAGGAGGATCTCTAATGACAAACAATATATTGGGTCCAGGTAAGCACACATTTTTTTGCAACATTCTATTTTACTATGGAGGATATGGCTCAAAGAGAGGCACTCCTCCAGATCAAGTATTTTATCTTCCATTGTCAACCCAAGGATGCCACCCCAAAGGTGGTCTATGTGTATAATAAAAAAATGGAATATTTGAAAGAGCTTATCCACTGTTGGAAGGTTGAGGTGGATGATATTGATGATGACAATCCCCAAGGAATACAGATCAAATAATTCAAGGGAGAGCACACACTAGAGGGAAAGGAAACATGGATGTATGCATCGGACTATGGCCACCCAATAAAGACAAAGAAACACAATATTGGACCTGAAGAAGCACCCAAAATGGCTATCATTGGAAACTATTAGGATATGGATAATGTTACCCGGGTCATGAAATTAATCAAGGAATACGATGACTTATTTCCCCACAACTTCTCATAAATGAAGGGAACTGCAGGATCCTTGGGAGAGGTGAAGATTCATCTCAAGCTAAATTCAAAACCATTCAAAAGAAGCCCTTATCGATTAAATTTCATATACAAAGAAAACGTGCACAAAGAGTTGGATTGTATGTTGGATGCTAGAATTATTGTCCATGTGGAAGAGTCAAGTTGGATTAGCCCCATGGTGGTGTAACACAAGGAAACTGGTGACATATGAATATATGTAGATCTAATAAGTATTAATGTAGCATATGTCCATGACCCTTTCCCTACCCCATTCACCAAAGAGGTTTTGGAGAATGTTGAAGGCCGAGAAGCCTACTCTTTTAAAGACAAATTTTTAGGGTATCATTAGGTTCGAATTGCATAAGTAGATCAAGCCAAAACCACCTTTGTGACAGAATGGGGTTCCTTTGCTTGCACTGTGATGCCATTTGGACTAAAAAATGCACCCATAGTTTTTTCCCAGATAAGGGTCACAAACTTCAAAGAATTTATTCATAAGTTCTTGAAGTTTGTTTGGATGACTAGAAAATGATCAGTTTTCTAAAGGAGCACATGCAAGACCTTCTCTTGATTTTGGATCGATGTCATAAACTCCAAATTTATTTTAATTTGAAGAAGTGCATCTTTCACACACCTTTTCAAACTTTATTGGGGCATGTAGTTTGTAAGGATGGATTATTAGTCAACCAACCTAATATTTTTGTCATACTAGACATGGTGCCCCCCACCTCGGTGCACGACTTGCGTGAAACATTGGGTCATACAAGATATTACTGGTGGTTCATTCAAAACTATCCAAAATTTGCATCCCCTTTGGAGAAGATTCTATGTAAATATACCAAGCATGTATGGACACATGAATGTCAAGAAGCCTTGGATACCCTAAAGGAGAAACTAATCATTGCATGAGGGCATTTCCATGGTGTATTCCTTGCAAAAGTTTCGCTAGTATTTCTTGGGAACCCTTTTTAAATTCTTCACTTCAAATTACGTGCTTAATTATTTGGTCAACAAGCTAGTATTAGGGGGGAGAATATGTCGTCAATTTCTTCTCTTCCAAGAATTCAAATTTGAGGTCGTTGTCAAGCCATGAAAATACAATGTCGACCCATATCATCTATTGCGAATTGAGTTTGGTGAATCCAACTGGAGTCTTAATGATGAAATCCCTGACACAATTTTTTTTGCATCAAAGTAGTGCCTGATCAATTAGCTGAGATTGTATAATTCCTCACAACTGGACAGGCTCCAATAGGGTATACTTCAACCCATCATCGTGAACTAGTGACCTATAGCACAAACTATCAATTGATTGTCAAACATTTATATAAGCTTGAAGATGATGGAATTTTGTGCACATGTGTCTTAGACCATGAACATGACCCTCTATTGTATGAAGCCCATGAGGGTATTGCAGGGAGACATAATGCAGGTAAGGCTGCTGCGTGAAATTTTATACGTACAAGGATTTGGTGGCCATCACTCTTCATTAATGCCAAGGAGTATTGAAAATGTTGCGACATTTGTCAATGCTTCAAAAAGCCTTGTTGAAGAGATGAGCTCCCTATTTTTCCAGTTACAACATTGGAACCATTTTAAAAATGGGTTGTTGATTTTGTGGCACCCATCAAAACTCCTATGCATCAGAAAATTTTGTGCTACACTATTACAACAATTGAATATCTAATGATATGGGTCGAAGCCACACTTGTTAAGGACTTCACAACAAAAACATCAACGCAATTCATTTTTGAGAATGTGATTACAAGATTTGATTGTCCAAAGGTTATGATGAGTGACCAATGATCGAATTTTATGAATGAGATCATTCATGAACTCACTCAAGATTTCATGACTCATCACCAGAAGAGAACTCCCTATCATCCTCAATCTAATGGTACAATTGAATATTTCAATAATATTTTAGAACATGCATTAACCAAAGTTTGCAATGTGTAGTGTGAAAGATGGGACCAACGGATCCCTGTAGTGTTGTGGGAATATCACGCCACCTGCAAAAGGCTGACAAAACACACTCCATTCCACTTGGTCTACACTAGGGAAGTTACCATGTTGATAGAAATTGTTGTTCCCATCTCACAAATTTCTCTATATACTCACATGACCAATGAAAATCACTTCAAAACAATTTGGAAGAGCTTATGGAGCTTGAGGAGGACCGTATGGTAGCAAGATTCATCCAAGTGGTTGAAAAACAGAGACAAAAGGCATGGCATGATCACAACATATAACATAAAATTATCTAGCCAAGTTCTCTGATGTTGTTATATGAAAACAAATATTCACAACACCCGAGCAAGCTATGTATGCATTAGTTGGATCCTTTTCGTCTGGTCTACATCAATTTTATGAATCCAATGCCACCAAGTTGGATACTATCAATTTTCACATGAAACTCTATGTGAATTATTTTCAGATCTAAAAATTTCTTCCTAGTGAACTAATAGTAAACCCTAGTTGTTATCACTGAACAATTTTACACTGAAAATATGTTCGGTGGAAACAAAAATATTAGAGATGAATTCTCAATACACATGAGTCACAAATTTTCTATTTTGTAATTTTATCAAAATTAAAATTTCTGAGAGAAAACTGTCCCTCCCATCCAACACAACTTCACGAAAATATGAGGACAACCTTGTCCTCTCAAAACCAGAAAACCAAACCTTAGAAAATCCTTGGAAATTTCCTCTACCCACAAATATTCTACAGACCACCTATATGGCTTTCTAACATCACCTATCATCCTGTACAGACCTTCTCCTTCCCAAAAAATTCTATACTCAATTCACCTTACTACAATCTGTATACATATGTGACCGTGCCTAGTGCAACCTGCATATACACGATTCACCTTACTAAAACCCATGTACATATGCTACTAGGATATCTAAAACCTATATAAATACATCATTCCTCCCACTTCAATCCATGTACAAGTACAATAAACTTGTATGGATACCTCCGTACAGTTCTCTCTCTATCACTTCCTCTCTTCTAGGCCATATTTTCCACCATTGCAAAATTTCCCTTTGTTGAAATCACCAATCCTCCTAGCACAAGTGCCCACCCACCTATGCTAACTCCATCCTTTCACCACACAGACTACACCATATGAAATTTCACATTGACCTCTCCCCTTTATATACAAGTCTCTGGGGTCAACATAGAATCCCATCCATAATATTTTGGGTGTGAACCCCCAACACAAACCCACAAAAAATACCACCAAAACCATGAAACCTCAACATCATTACAATCACATTTTTCTCCAAAAAAAGATTGTAATGTGGTTCCCATGATGATTTCCACATGCCAAACCCTAGGGCACATGAGAATACCTACCTGAAGCTAAAAAAATCAACACTCCCTCTTAGTGAGGGAGGTATTCTCACCACACTCCACAATCACCTGTAAGTAGCTCTGTCTCCCACCCTAGGAGTAGCTATGTCTCATGCACTAGATCTGCTACCACATATACTCTCAAATATTCCTATTTGGTTTTCCCCTATGTCATCGAAGAAAACCCGCTCTCCAATCCTCCTGACTAGCTGCACCATTGGTCACTGAAGCAAATCCTGTTGTCCAGCATGATCCATTCCTAGAAGATACCCTACTCCTAGAAGCCTCCCACTCCTTATCATACTTCCTAGTCATCTCAACCAATGACACTTTCATGTCAGTCCTGTAATATGTCTTTCTCCCACCTAAACTTGAGGGGGAACTGCCTATGAATGGATAAATCTCATTTTGAGCCAATTTACTCTCTTTGATATCAAAGTCCCTCTAAGTCCACATGATCCCTTTGAAACCTGACTCCCCCTAAGTATCCATGCTCCCTATGAAATCTGACTCCCTCTGATTCTGTACAATATACATATCCATATGCTCTCTCTGAACCTGCTCACCTCCTTTGAATTCTAATCTCCTTTGAACATTCCTCAGAGGATTCTCCTCCCTACTAGATCCTAAGGGATGACTCCCTATGAACTTTGGATCCCTCTGAGTCTGAATTACTGGTGGGGCTACCTACCTCATCAATGGTGGAGCTCCCTTCTCCCTCTAAACCTATGCTACTGGTGGGGCCACCTGCCTCACCATTGGTGGAACTACCTGCCTCACAACTGATGGAGCCACATGATCCTCCTCATCTGTGTCTATGCTCTTGTTGGTCATATAATTCATAGGATGGCCCCTCAACCTATATAGGTTTCCCTCCATAACACTAAGAATCATCGTTGATCTAAAGCTAGATCATTTGGGAACAACCAACACCTCTCCATCTCAAAATAATATGTGATATCCATTCCTCTAAATATTCGATATTGAGAGGACAGTCCTCCTGCGTTCTGGAACCCATAACACATTTGACACCGTTATTACCTCTCGTGAATTGAATCAGAATGATATTGTACCAAATCCTCGTACTTCATGCTTGGATCCCATACCAAGCTCCACACACAATTCTAAGCCAATGTCTATGAAAGTGTCGAATAAATCTTGTGCACCAGTCATATGGAAATATGCTCCGATATCCACCAACCATGTCCCCCCTACTAAAGATTGTACCTAAAAGGGTGGAGACAAACATGATCTCCCTCTAGAACCTGTCTACAACCTCATCAACCTTTGTTGGTGATTCTTGCTTCCTTCTTCCCTTCCCCTCTGGTGTCGACACTTGTGAAGCATAGTGACCAAATTCATGACACTCAAAACATCTGATCTTAGTAATATCCTTATTCTATATCAGCTTTGGAGATGCTTCTCTCTCAGGAGAATCCCTTCTCCCAAGAGAATCTCTTCTTCCTGGAGAATCTCTTCTACCCTTCTAGGCTGCAAGGGCATGGTTCTCATAACTGTTACTCTTCACCACACTATCCATATCCTCTGTGGACACTAATCAAGTCTCTTCCTGTATAAAATCAGTCCATATGCTATCAAACCCTGGAAACATCTCTCATGCATAGATCCTCTGCACAAAACGTTTCCCAAGACATGGGAAGGCCTCTCAATGCTACATTCACTGACTCAACATCCAATAAAACCTATCCATCATATAACACCACCGCATATCCCTAATCCTCAATCGTTGAGGCTAAGAACACACTCCTCGAAACCATAACACATTTTCCACTCACAACGCATCCCCTAACTCCATCCAGAATACCATTGCTCCAGATCCTTGTACTACATGATTTCTCCTCATAATAATATCCTCATACATACCTGAGTCAGAAACTGTAAAGCTCACAAACAAATCATGTGCCCCTGTCATGTGTCAGTGGATCCCACTACATAAGGACCATGCAATCCTCCAAAGAAAGCATCTTTCTTACCCAAGTCATGACCATCCAATGAACTTCTACCTAAGTCCATAATCTAGGTCACCAAATTATTCGTGTCTATGCACACACTGCAATTGAATTTGTTTCCTCTCTTTTAATAGTCTCAAGTTGTGGATGAAACTCATTCTAGTCCACTCTAGACCTATGCAACTCATCTCTACAAGTGTCTTCATCCTCATGCATCAAATGCCTCATACATTGTCATACCTCGAAAATGTGCAACTCTCTCCCCCAATGAATACTCTATCTCATCAACCTAACATACACACAAAGCCACCTTTTCTATGCCAAATCACCCAAGATTCACCCATTGCAAATCACCATGACAAGCCATTTTAATTCCATCCATAAGATTGGAAACTTGCCACATATTGTTACGATTGCAACAACATATTTTTACGATCGTAACAACATATTTTTACGATCGTAACAACATCTTGTTACGATCTAGGATATCCACCAATCCACCAAAACTCCCAACCAACCACACCACCGCGATGCAACAATCCACAAGTCCTCGTTTGGACAGTATCCTCCATGTGTAAAACCAGAGACCATCTAACTTGTTTTCACCTACAACAACACTATAGCTCCCTCTCAAATCTAACTCCTCAACACTGCTACAACTCCCTCTCAGAGTTGTCACATGTGACTTTCCCAGAACAAGAACAAGAAAAACACTCTTCTATTGTTGTATCCCAAAATGTGTCTCAAATATTATCCTCTTCTCTTCAAATCCCAATCTTTGATTCCATGTCAATTTTCACATGAAACTTTATGTGACTAATTTTCAGATCTCAAAATTTATTCCCAATGAACTAACTGTAAACCCTAGTTGTTATCACTAAACAATTTTACATTGAAAATAATTGACTGAAAATATATGTAGGGGAAACAAAAAGATCAAATATGAATCATCAATACACATGAGACACAATTTTTTTGTTCTGTAATTTTACATAACTCATAATTTTCGAGGGAAAAACTAGCCCTCCCAGCCAATACAATTTCACCAAAATATGAGTACAACCTTGTCCTCTCAAAACCAGAAAACCAAACCTCAACAAATCATTGGAAATTTCCTCTACCCACAAATCTACCGCAAACCACCTGTACATCTTGTTGATGTCATCTGTCATCTTGTGCAGACCTTCTCTTTCCTAGAAAACTCTATATGTGATTCACCTTACTACAACCTACATACATACACATTAATTGTGCCCACTGCAGCTTGCATATACGCAATTCACCTTCTTGCAACCCACGTACAAACTCTATTGTTCTCTTTGAAAACCATGTATATACATGATTCCTCCCACTACAATCCATGTACAAGTACATAAAACTTGTACAGACACTTGTGTACAATTTTCTCTCTATGAATTCCTCTGTTATAGGCTAGACTTTCTACCAATACATAATTTCCCTTTTTTGAATTCACCAAGCCTCCTAGAAGAAGTGCTCACTCACTTATGCTAACTCCATTCTTTCACCACACACTCTACACGATATGAAATGTCAAAATTATCTCTCTCCTTTATATACAAGTCTTAGGGGTCAACATAGAAACCCCTCTATAATCTTGTGGGTGTGAATCCCCAACAATAACCCACAATGACCACCACAAAACCCATGAATCCCCAGCTTCATTCCAATGGTGGTTTTCTCCAAACAAAGAGTGTAATGTGGTACCCAATATGATTTCCATATGCCCAACCCTAGGGCATGTGAGAATACCTTCCCAAATCTACAAAAATCAACAACTACATTACAGGGACAACCACTCAAGGGACTTGTTAATGGAATCTAGTTGAAGGTGTACTATGGCCCACAAGGGTCACTTGTCACTTAGCTCCATTTCTCCATCCTAGAGTTATGTATAGTAGGATTAGTGTATGATTTCTAGAAGGTAGAAGAGTACATATTCGACATCAATTACCTTTTTAGAAGAAAAACATACACTTCAATCACACGGGAGAAATATATATATTGATAGCTTTGCAGATTCCCAATATTTCCAATCCGAGTTACAGTTATGCATTTTGTACAAAGTACTGGCTCTAGTAGTAAATTCACATGGGACTAGGATAAGCTCCTTGTTGTTCCCTTAATTTGAAGGGTCAAACAATCATAGCTCATAGCTCTCGCATGTAATTAGTTATGACACCACATTCCAAAAGGCACATAAACCATATGACAGATCCAAACCATCATCTCATCACTTGTGGGGTTTTGTTGGGAATTTATCGACCGATTATTTTGTCTCATTTCGTCTTCCACCTATTATTTTTCTCCACTCTACATATATCCTCTTTCGCATGTGCATCCTTTGGAGAAATTATCCATGTCCCATTCTCTCTCATCCTCCCCCGTCGCTCCCATTCCCATTATGTTTCCACTAATGTCTATCTTTCCATTTTACACTAATCTCACAATATCCCATTCTAGGTCCTCTTTCATGGCCCAACTTCACATCTACCCTAGGACGTGCAATTCTTAGTCCAAACAAGCAGCTAAGATCCCATAGTGAATTTTTCACGAATATTGAATCTTTGTCATCAGCTGCTAGGAAGAGTTCCCACCCTATTATTCACTAGCAAGGAACCTCCAAGTACCACATGGTTCCTTGAATTGTGATTCAAAGTTGCGATAGTACGCCAACTCTCTAGGCCCATGACTCATTTTCCTATAACCATGGATAGTCAACTTTGCAGAAACAGATAGCCCAATACTGCAGGTTATCCTCTCCATTGGGATAGGAGGTACCCATGTTCAATCTTCCACTACCAAAACAATGGAACATGAGGAGGATAGTGGTCCCTCTCGATGGAGGGATTCCTAGGGATATACTTCTTGTATGTCAACAAGTAACTAGGATAAGTTCTAGTTGTCACGCTTTAAACAGATCCCTCATTCATCACTAGAAAAATCCTCGAAGAGAGAGAGAGTTCAAGAGTCTGGCCAAATGAATTTCAAAGCCATCATTTACCTTGAGGACTTCTCGACTCATTCTAGGACCTGTGTTAGGTTGCAAATACAACCTGGATAGATGATTTTCTCTTAATCAACCCCAGTTGCAACCACAACATGGGTTGATGCTCGGGTCTGTCAATAATGGTGATTTGCTCTTACTCAAGTTTATCGCATCAGTCACTCCATTTTTTGTTCGCTCAATAAACTGTGTGAGGGGGGACAAGAGGCGTGTGCTTCAAGTCAATTTTGTTTTACTTACACGCCAGTCTGCGCTTTTCCAAATGTGCACCTGTCCAAGTTTTGTGATGCGCACTAGAAATCAAGAATACACCACATGCATGTCGGAATCAAGAAAGAATATTTGAGAAATCTCCCCTAATGATTACTACAAGTAGCACAAGGAAACATGCAATAGAAAGAAGATGATTTGGAAAAGTAGTTGAGATTTCCACGGTTCCTATAGAGGTTATGTGGAGTGCATGTGGGTGAAAAAATCATGTGGGATTGGTAGTCAAAGGAGTGATTGGAGTAGAACTGAAAGTGATAGAGAGCCAGAGATGAGAAGCAAATAAAAGGGAGAAACGAAAATAGAAACAATTTTAGCTAGCTTATTAGTCAGTTGGTTGTTGTTGTGATAGTTGTGGGTAATTTTTTCATTGAGATTTCTCTAAGCCTATGTTTTGTAATGTCCTTGGTTGTAAGTTTGATTATGTCCCATTGGTAGAGTCTAAAAGGAAGCACACAACGTTGTATAATGTAACAATGGGAAATTGTATAAGAGAGAAAGGTGTTGTTTCTATCAATGAATGAATTGCTTGATGTATGGTTGTTGCGATGGAATGAAGATAATAATAAAGCTAAAATGATTTTGGACCTATGATGTGTCAATTATGTCTCTAATTGAATGTATTGGTTTTGTTCTGCATTATTAACTATTAGGTGATTTGCAATGAATAACTTGAAATCAACCCCTTATGGATCCATGTACAATTAAGTCCTTCATCACCGACACAAGACCAGATGGTCTATGTGATCCTCATGGCATCCCGGGTGAGACCTTCTTTAGTATTTGGATGAGGATTGATATGCTGATACCTTGGGGGTTTTGTTGGTCAAAATAGGGACGAACCTTGCATCTTCAACCCCCCAGAATTAGGAAGGACATGCGCAAGTATGATTGAGCCAACACAAATCCCTCCATAGCTCTATTGACCACAACCCTTTTCAGGTGGGCCTGGGATTTCAACCATTGGGCCCCATTGATGTAGCATGACCCCTTCCATCCACATAGGAAGAATATTCCCATGCTCAATATGAGATCAACAAAGCCAAAAAAATYGTTCAATGGATTCAGCACATCCACCAACATGTCCATGATATCTTGTATAAATCTGATGTTAAGTACAAGCAGTKCCATCACCAACACTAGGTTCCACACAAGTTTCATGTGGGAGACAAGGTTTTGTTTCATTTGTTGAAAGAGTGCTTTACAAGACCCCATAGGAAGTTGTATCCAATTTTATATGTACCTTACACCATCACCAAGGTTATGGGAGATAATGTTTTTGAGTTAAGTATTCCACCCTTTCTTAGCTTACACCCAATATTCAATGTGGACCTCCTTCAATTGTATTTTCCACCACTACTGGACACATCAGAAGTGTAATAGCAACTAAAACCTATAGAGATCAAACATGAATACATGGAAAAGGAAACAATTGATTGGATCATAGACACACAAGTTAAGGGCACCTGCTAACAGAATATCCAACTCTATTAGTTTGTCAAACCAGGGCATATACTACACCAAGGCAAGTGGCTCACCAAGCATCAAGTTCAATAGAAGTTTCACAATTTGATGGGGGAAATCAATGCATTGGGAAATAGATACCATTTCTTCCTAAGGGGGGAGGATTGATCTAGGTGGACATCAATTTATGCCCACCTAATCCACTAGCTCAAAATAAAGTTTCCATCTTGGAAATTTTTCTATGGTTTTTCGGCTCCCAAAATTTCAGGGACATTTTGAGTCCCTAAATGATGTTTTTTTAGCTCAGACACACCTAGAGTGTAGTTGAAGGTAGATTCTAGGAAAAACATATGTGTACTCCTCGACTAGACCTTTCCAACAAGGTACCGAGAACCCCAAATTGAGATCGTATGTAAAAGTTGCACCCCCGAGAAGTTGACATATCAACTACCCCCATCGGGGCCCACAAACCTTTTGGTGTTTCATCTCTTGGGGATAGAGTTTTGGATTTTTTGGTTTTTACCATTTATGTTTTATGTTAAAAAGGATTTTGGAGCCTCATTGTACTCATAGTCTTGTGAATGCGCGTAGCTGTCACATCTCTTCTCAGAGATAATCTACCACCATTTTAGTGAGTTCATTTCACTCTGTATTTTATTTTACAGTCTCTGCACATTTTGTTCTTTAATAGAAATTGAGTATTATTGTATCTCTATGTTTCTATCCCATTTCTACATTTCATTTCATTCACTCATAAATCCATATCAAAAAGTGTATCTTACCAACCCTTCTTCTTCATGAATCAATGAAGTACTAGATGAAAGATATACCTCCTCATCCTCTTAATCTTTAGGGATGGACAAATGACAAGGATTTTGTATGACTCCTTGATATTCAATGGAGGTGCATGCTTATTCATATTTAGTTTCATATTCATTCCTTTGGCCTTGAATGTAACTTTGAGCTTGATGTTCAATATTTTACTCAAAATCTTCATGGATAAGATCAAGAGATGGCCCTTGATCTTCTTCATCATCGTATTCTTAAATATCTTAGTCTTCATACTTGGAGGTTTAGAATGTGTATTCTTCTTCATGTAGGGCCACCATAATGTCTTCAAAAGAATATTCAATAAGAACATGAGAATGTTCTTCATCAAGATCTTCTAAATGTGTTTAATCCTCAAGAGGTGGCTCTTGATAAAATTATTTATCTTCATGTAGGGCTACCCTAACTTCTTCAAAATCATCTTCAAACCTTTGCTAGTGAGGGACTCAATGATTGAATAAAACTTTGATAAGATTTGAAAAAGAAGATATTGTCCTAGAACCACTGCAATTTTTGACCTAAGCCTTTTGATCTCCCTCCAAAGAAACTAGAAATATCTTGGTCAAGATATCATGTAATATTCTAGATATTAAAAGTATGTAGAACATAAATAAAATGCTAGAAATGGCAGATAAACAACAATATAACCAGAATAACACCACAATAATACTAAAATGATAACAAAATAACACCAGAAAGAGCACTTCGATTACTGAGAGAAATGTTCATAGGCCTCTTCGAGGGGGAAACCTCCAGTCAAGCAGAGCTCTATTACAATAATATCCAAGCTAGGGTTTTCATACCCTTGAATCCTATTTATACTAAATATGTCTATCAAAAGAACCATCTAGAGGAATATCCTTCTAGAAGTGGAAGCTTCTATTAGGTCTTCTTACATTCGAATTATTCTACTTTATTGCAAGGCCTTATTAATATTGAACTTTATTACATCCGAATATATTGTTCTACCTACATGAGGGTTAGGTCCCTAACATGTCCTCTCCCTTGAAAACAACCTTGTCCTCAATGCTTGAGATATGGAAATTGCTATAGAATGGTAGTTGGTTCCCAAGTGGCATCTGTTGGAGTTGTATCTTTCCACTGGACTAACACTTCCTTGATGGTTCACTGATGCATGTGATGCTCACGTTGGTCCAAAACAGCTTGTGGCTGTAGCCAAATAGATCCTTCTTCATCCAACTTAGGAAGGTTGGTTTGAATTTGGCACTTAGTTCCAATCACCTTCTTTAAGCATGAAACATGAAAAATAGGATGTAGCTTAGAATGACTGGGAAAAGCTAACTGACATGCCACTTGTCCCACATGCTTGAGAATAGTATAAGGACCATAAAATTTGGGCACCAGCTTCTGACAATGCTCGGCCTTGAGGAAATTTTTCTTGTAACATTGCAGTCAAAGAAACACTTGATCCCCTTCTACAAATTGACATTTAGAGCGACCTTGATCTGCTTGTTTCTTCATGCGATTTTGTGCCATGACCAAATTCTCTTTGAGGATACAAAGAATAGCCTCTTGAACTCTAAGCGTTTGTTCAACCGCCTGGACCTTCGAGACACCTGGTAAGTCTGACATAATTGAACGTGGATTTTGTCCATATACCGCTTCAAAAGGAGTCATGCAGGTAGTTGTATGGTATGAAGTGTTGTACCACCATTCATCTAGGGGTAACCATTGAGCCCATTGATTTTTCTTTTTCAATGAAAAACACCTCAAATATGTTTCCAAACACTTGTTGACAACTTCAGTTTGACCATCATTCTGGGGATGATAAGTTGTGATAATATGCAATTGGGTGCCTTGTAGCTTGAACAGTTCTTGCCAAAAATTGCTGGTGAAAGTTGGGTCCCGATCAGAAACAATAGAATGTGGCATGCCATGAAGCTTGAAGACTTGATCCATGAAATGTTGAGCCACAATGGATGCTATAAATGGGTGTTGAAGAGAACATAAATGATCATACTTGGAAAGGAGGTCAACAACCACCATGATGACTGATTTATTTCCTGATTTGGGTAAGCCTGTAATAAAATCCATAGAGATATCCCTCCAAATAGCAGGTGGAATCGAAAGCGGTTGTAGTGTGCCAGGATATTTGACTGTTTCTCGCTTATTGCGTTGAAACACATCACATTCAACGACAAAATTACGAACGTCTTGTTTCATACCATCCTAGAAAAAAGAACGTTTGACCCTATCATAGGTTTTGGTAAACCCGGAGTGCCCAACTATGGGTGTAGCATGAAGCTAAAAAAGTACCGTGGATTTAAGTTTTGATTGTTTACTTAAATACAAATGGCCTTTGTATCGAAGCACGTCATGGACCCAAGAGTACCTTGGGGAAACTGGAGAATTGGATTGCAATTGTTGTATCAGATGCAAACTTTTGGGATCGTGTAGCCATTCCTGGCAAACAGCTTGGAGACAATCTGGTACA
Source organism: Picea sitchensis (assembly GCA_010110895.2). NCBI lineage: Eukaryota > Viridiplantae > Streptophyta > Pinopsida > Pinales > Pinaceae > Picea > Picea sitchensis. Next base: position 80,558 of record SNQJ01S0033356.1, on the reverse strand, counting down.
ATGAAGGAGAGAGAAAAAAGGGATCCTTCATCTTCATATTTTCGGGAAAGTGCATCCGCAACCACATTATCTTTTCCTTTATTGTAAGTGATCTCATAATCATATCCAAATAGCTTAGTCACCCATTTTTGTTTCTCTGGGGAGGAAATGCGTTGTTCTAGAAAATTCTTGAGGCTTTGATGGCCTGTCTTAATTTGGAAGCGTTGCCCCAATATATAAGGGCACCACAGATCAAGGACATGCAGAATAGCCAACATTTCCTTTTCATAGATTGATTTTCCCAGATTTCGTTCAGACAGTTGCTTGCTGGTAAAGGCCAAAGGCCGACCCTCTTTCATAAGGACAGCGCCAATTCCTTTCCCTCAAGCATCAGATTCCAGGACAAAGGTCTTTGTGAAATCAGGAAGGGACAAGAATGGAGTTGTGCACATGGCCATCTTCAAGGTTTGAAAAGCTTGAGTAGATGCTTGAGTCCAAGTGAAAGAGTTCTTTTTTAGGAGTGCAGTAAGAGGTGCTACAATCTTTCCATAATTCTTAACAAACTTGCGATAATAACCCGTTAAGCTTAGAAATCCACGCAAGATTTTAAGTGTCTTTGGGTGAGGCCAATATTGCATATCTTCAATATTTTTAGGATCCACCTTGACGCCATCCTTGCCAACCAGATGACCCAAGTACTCGACTTCTAAGGCACCAAAATCACATTTAGCCTGTTTCAGGAAAATTTTGTGTTGATAGAGTAGATGGAGAACTCGATCCACATGAGCAAGATGGTTTGTCTAGGTTTTGCTGTAGATGAGGATATCATCAAAGAAAACTAAGAAAAAATGACGAAGAAAAGGAAGGAAGACATGATTCATGAGGCTTTGGAAGGTGGAGGGGGCATTACACAAGCCAAAGGGCATGACCAAAAATTCATAGTGGCCCTCATGAGTTCTAAATGTAGTCTTAGGGATCTATACCTCTTTCATACGTATCTGGTGGTAGCCAGAACAAAGATCAAGTTTAGTAAAGAATTGGGCGCCACTCAATTCATCCAAGAGGTCATCAATGACGAGAATGATAAATTTGTCTTTAATGGTGAGTATGTTGAGGGCATGAAATTCAGGACACATTCACGAAGAACCTTCTTTCTTCAAGACCATGACCATAGGAGAAGAGTAGGGGCTCATACTAGGGCGGATAACACTTGCGTTAAGGAGTTCTTGAACCATTTTCTCAATTTCACTTTTTTGAGAAAAGGGGTGATGATAGGGACGGATATTGGGAGGAAGGATTCCTGGTACAAGGGGAATGGAATGATCATGAACACCATGAGAAGGAGGGATTTCCTAGGGAGTGGAAAAGACCACTTGATGTTTAGAGAGGATGGATTGGAAGTCTTGTGGCACCGAGGGTGTCTCAGTTGCTTGTATGGAATGGAGTTGGGAAATAACGCCAGAATAACCTTTTTTGAGCATCTTTTCCATGCGATGGGAACTAATGATCTAAGGTGAACCGGTGGTGATGCCTTGGAAATTATATTGTTGGCCCTCCTGCTCAAATTGCATGGTTAATTCCTTAAAATCCATGAGAATATGACCCAAAGTCCTTAACTAGTCTGCAGCCAACACAATGTCACAACCGCCTATGTCGATAGCAAACATATGAGATTTCAGGTGGTAGTCACCAATTTGGAGATGCACATTTTCACAAATCCCTCCACATTTCATGGAGTTTCCATTGGCAATCATGATTTGGAAATTATTGACTACATGGATATAGCAATGAGTTTCTTGGTCAATGCGGTGATGAAAAAAATTATGGGTGCTTCCACTATCAACAAGAATGATGACCTTCCTATGCTTGATGTAATTGATTAGCTTGAGGGTTTGGGGAGCAGAGAAGCCAATGAGATCATTTAGGGAAATGACTGGTTCTACTTCGAGAGGGTCTGAGGGAGGGGTTATGTCAGTGGTTTCAGGTGACTCAAACACAAGGGGAGTTTCGACATCCTCTTCTGAAATTCCTCTGAGATGGCCATAAAAAGATTTTGTTCCTTACACTTGTAGCCCAGAAAATATTTGTCATCACAATTATAACAAAGGCCTTTGAGTTGGCATTCAACCATTTCAACTCTGGTCAATTTTTGGATCTTTAGTGGAGCAGAGGGGGTAGTGGGATTTACTAGTTTAGTGCGAGGAATAAAGGAGGGTTTTTGGTTTTGAGAAGATACAACCTGTTGTGCTTCTTTAGCTCTTTTAGTAGCCTCCACCCAACTCTGAGGCTGAGCCATGAGGACATGGGCATGAATCTCATCCTTGAGGCCACTGATAAAACATTCTTGGAAAAAGGCATCAGACATGCCCTCTGTCCGAAAATCTAGGCACTCAAAAGCAGCTATAAAGTCTTCCACTGTTGTGGATTGTTTCAAATTTTTCAAATGGCATAAATGGTTGGTGTCAGTGTCAAAGAGTTCATAAAGCTCTGCCACAAAGTGTGTCCAAGCAATATACCCTTGACGGGAATTTTTTCTCCATTGCCACCATTGCCAACATTCTTGATCTAGATGGAGAACACCATATCGTATTTTGGCCAAGTCATTTGTAATGTCGTATAAAGAGAAATAATGTTCCATTTGGGTTACCCAATCAATGGGATTTGAGCCATCAAATTTGGTCACATCCACCCATGGACGACATATGTCACGCTGAAAGTGATGGTGCTGAAAATTATGGGAACGAGAGGAAGTTTCAACTTCGGTATGTGGAGGTGGGTTAAATAAAGGGTTATCTGCAGGGATATGCAGCTTGGTGTAGATCATTGAAACGACATTTTCAAGTTGGGTAGTCATGTTTTGTGTGAGTTCCTCGATTGAGGCGACGATGGAGGATTGCATGTTTTCATTGATGGTGGCAACATTGGCACTGAGTTGTTTCACTTCTTGTTGGGTCAGTGTGAAATTAGATTGCAAGGTATTGAAGCGAGCTTCCAAGTCTTGGCTACGGGTATGGGCCATGATGACGAGGGAACCGAAACGAGGCAGGTGGGGTCAAAAATTTTGCTGAAAAATTATATGTATGAATGTGATAAGGGAGAAGAGATAAATGCAATGGAATAAGTCTCAAATAATGGTGCAACAATTTCCAATTTTTTAATTTTTTTACACCTACGGAGTTATACTCTGGTCTAAAGAATATTGCAGTGATGAAATGCCCAAATGATTAACCAGGAATAAATGTGTAATGATTTGGCAACCCGAACACAGTTGCGCGGCAATAGGTCTTGTTTGTTTTGATTTTTTTTTGTTTCCGTCCCCAAGGGTTAGGTATTCAAGGGTTCTACAGACAAGGGTTTGCCCTGTGTTATAGCTCTCTAATATACGTGTGGGGTCCAACAGTAGTACTTGACCCAATATCTCAGGGCACCAACTAAGGAGGCTAGACCGTGCCCTTATCCATACTACCCAACTACCCAGGTACTAGAGAGTATCTTCCTGAGTGTTGTTCTCGGTGGCACTATAGCAATCAGGCAGCCAATCGGTTTATCTAAAGAGGGTTTTAGGAAATCTAGGTTGATCCGTACACAAGTGTTGTCTGATGCGCTACCACTTGAAGGGGTACCAACAAGGGTTACAAGGGTGGCCAACAGATGTGCGCTTAAGTACCACTTGTATTTCCTGCGTGTATGAATCCCTCAACCGCGAGTTTATGCGTGTAACAACAGATCTTTGTGGTGTAAAGACGTCGGAATACGTCTCTACCTTGAAAAAAAATTAACCCACAATTTCTACCGAGGAATGTGCTCTAATACCACTTGTAATATTCCAGATATAAAAAGTATGTAGAACAAAAATAAAATGCTAGAAATAGCAGATAAACAACAATATAACCATAATAACACCACAATAATACTGAAATGATAATAGAATAACACTAGAAAGAGCACTTCAATTACTGAGAGCAATGTTCATAGGCCTCTTCGAGGGGGCAACCTCTAGTTGAGAAGAGCTCTATTACAATAATATCCAAGCTAGGGCTTTCATACCCTCAACTCCTATTTATACTAAATATGTCTATCAAAAGAACCATCTAGAGGAAGATCCTTCTAGAAGCGAAAGCTTCTATTAGGTCTTCTTACATTCGACTTATTCTACTTTATTGCAAAGCCTTATTAATATTTACCTTTATTACATCTAAATATATTGTTCTACCTATGTGAGGATTAGATCCCTAACATATCCTCATGCATTACATTCATCTTGGAGACATATTTTAAGAATGATACAATATGTTGAATAGAATGAGAGCATTCAACATCAAAATTTGAAATATTTTCATCCCATTCTAGAGGGAGTTTATTTGGATATCCCAAAAAATATTTTAGATCAAATAAATGAAAGACTTCATGAAACTCTCATGGAGCCATTTTTACATTACATACAACTCTTCAACATGACATACCAAATTTAAAAATAAAATATACAATATATAATTTCATACTTCGACAAAATAGAGAGGTTGTGAAGTCACCAAGGTGAACTTGATGCCTTCAAGTGTTTCTTGTTTCACTTATAAATAACAAGTCTCTAAATATACAATAGGGAAAATGATTTCTTCTCTCAATCGAGTCACCAAGATGAGAAAGATCTTCAAGATTCTTTAATATGCATTTGAATTACGAGATCTGAGAAATGAACTTTATCCTCGACAAAGGTGCGAAAACATGTTGACTTGAGTGGTAAATGGTAGGAAAGGATAAGGTGCCAAAACATGTTGACTTGACTTGAGTGGTAAATAAAGATAATGTGATAAAAAAGGAACTTGCAAAATTATTTTGATATAAGTTATATTACATTCATATTTTTTAAATATAAATTTCAATGAAAATTAAAAACTCTTTATATTTTCAGGTTAGATATAGTATTTTGTTCAAATATGTAGCATATTCTTTCTTAATAATTTAAGAGATTTCAAAAATATGTTGTGAATGATATTGTTTTGGTGAAAGTTCAGGGTCATTCAATCCCTACATAGGAATCTCTATATATGTTTTGATATAGTTGGTTGGAGTTTTATTTGAAACGAAACATCTTTTTCATCTATGTTTTGATATAGTTGGTTGCAGTTTTATTTGAAACGAAACATCTTTTTCATCTATTAGTTTGACTAATGTTAAAAATCATCATTTTTAAATTTATTTATATTTTTTTATTTAAAAAGACAGACAAAAAATGAAAGCATATGAAATGAGAAAAATGTGGCTTATGAATATTTTTAAAAATTAATTGTATTAAAAATTTAGTATAAAATTTATTTGTTTTGGAATATTTGAAAAATAAAAAGATTATTTTTTTTTCAAAAAATAAAGATAATTTTTAATAATTAAATTTCTAAAATACTCATTAACAAGAAAAAAATATATATTTTTAAATCGAAACTAGGAAATTCATATTGAGCTATGTTAGATAACAAAATTACGTAATATTGTTTGTCCAAATTATTTATGCTAGATAAAAAAAATTATGTAATATTATTTGTCCAAATTATTTATGCTAGATAACAAAATTATGTAATAATGTTTATCCACATTATTTATGCTAGATAGATGTATCCCTACATACAAAATACTGAATTTATATGTTTTAACTGGAAGAATATCTCATAGCTTCTTATAGTTGTAGATTCTAAGGAAAACACCTAGAATTATTAGAACTTAAAAATACATAAAGTTTTGGGAGATGTGGTGATTGGTGGCCTCTTACATGTCTACATTTGACAAAACATAATCATGATTCTCAATTTTCATGTCCTCAACCAACTAATTCATTATGTGTTCTTTCTTTAACTCCCTTTGAGTCGAGTTCACAAACATTCCTTGATTGGAGGATCCTAATTGTGCATCTTTGTGCAAATTAACCACCACGTTTCTTGGCAGACTATATTCAACTTCTAAAGCAGCATTTGGTTGCTTTTTCTGCACCAAGGTATTCATAATTGTTTCAAATTGCGATATAGACTGGTGTTAATTTTCATGCTCTTTGGTGGTGACTAAAAATATAGAAGATCTATTACATTGGATCAATGCCTCATGGGATTAAAGAATTCTCCTTAATTCTTATAGTTCCCTAGAATCCATGAAAACAACACTGCAACTAGAACAAACCAAGGCCATATGTAAATTGGAAATGAACTAATCAAAACAATAGGCCCATAGAACCACAACTAGGACTTCCTCAAATTTATACACAACAACCCTTGAGTGTAGAATTGAACCAACCAAAGAGACAAAGGTCCAAAGAAAATACTCAATTACAAACTAATTACTTGTATATGAGTATGAAGGTTTCCACTATTATTCATAATGTTTCTTAAGGTTTCTGGAAATAAACTATGTGAGAGTATATGAAACGTCCGACATTCTGAGTGGACACTCCACCCATCATCAGGAACAAATTTTATTCCATATTTTCTTAACTCTAATTTTTTTTTTAAATTTCATTTTTTATTTCTTCTGAATTTTAAAAATTAATTCTAATTTTTTAAAGTTTTATTAACTTAAATTAATTTTACCCCTTAGAGTTACTCTTTTAGAATCCTTTTCATCATTCCTTTATTCTATTTATCCATTCCCGATGATTACTCAGTTTCATTTAACTCCCTAAGTCATCCTTATGGATCATTCTAATAAATGATTTTCTTGGGTTTCTTATTCCTTTATACATATTCCCCTGCTTCTTTGTGGTTAATTTAATTTAATCTTATTAACATTATTGAATGGTCAACGCATAGCCTTTTTATTATTGATTCTCATAAATGTTCTTCTATCAAATTATTTTTAATTTTCATTTATCAAATTTATTTTTTTCA
>SNQJ01S0033356.1:60883-71952 GCA_010110895.2 Picea sitchensis | reverse complement strand
TGTATTCTCTGTGAGGTTCTCATAAGTCTGGGTGCTTCGAGCACTCAGCTACTTGCATTCCAAGGAAAAGGTTTTTAATCAGCCAATTGCGCTACGTGAAGTTGCCTCCCTTATGTATCTTATTTCTTGAGGACTCTCAGGCACAATACGAAGTTCCAGATCTGTGATGTGTTGTTGAAGTTGTTGGATTACTTCTTCAAGTTGTGCCACCTGCTGTGGGACATGTTCTTCAATATTCACTTCTATGACCATCACAGAGCAAAGTGCTTTGTGAACCCTTTCCTATACTTCAAGTTGCTCTACTGTAACTATGATTTTTCCTCATCCCACTTCGCTTGCAAGGCAAGATTTTTCTGTTCTACCTTACTCTGTTTTTCTAGAAGTGCGCTCTATACTTGTGTCAAAGCATGGGTGGCTTACGGTGGCTTGCACTATGTCTTCTTGATATCATCGAAGGCGAGCTTCGACTTTATCAATGATCTGGTGTAATTGGGTGGGCTCATCGCCTGTTCCTGTTGTTCCAATTGTCAAGGGTGCAATATAAACTGCTTGGCTGGACTGGAGTACCTACTGCACTTCTTGAAGTTCACCCTTGATTCGTTTGAATACCTCCTCCTGCTTTGCTTCTTGATTTTCTGTGATCTCTAGTGAAGCATCATTTAGCGTAGTGACTAAGAAGTCGAAGTCGTCTGGTGTGAGAGTAGTCTTAAACATAGTCCAGGTGGCCTTAGTTTTCTTATAGGATGAGGGCTTTGGTGGGGAAATCTTCCTTTTCTTGGAGAGATCCTCCTCCTCTCTAGGGAGAGCAACCTTGCCTTTGTTTTTCTCAACTTCGATGCCACCTAGTTTTTCACCATCACCTCCCTGCATAGGTGAGATCGAAGTAGTCTTTGTGGATGTGCTATGGACATATTGAACTTCATCATCCTTCTTAGTCCTACTCAATCTAGGTGTATCCGACATAGATTCAGGGCTATCCACGTCAAACATTTATGTGGGGTCCGATGCAACAAGGAGTTCTGCCGACCATTCCTTGGTAATCTACTCCAAGTCTTCTTCTGTCAACTTGTAGTACGACTGGAGTTGTTGTTTGTGCTCATCAACGCACACTATGATATAGGTGAAGTGGCAGTCCACGCTGAATTTTATCAAAGGTCTAAACCTATGAAGTGTGTTTGGGGTGAGGCGTGGTGTAGACTGGATTTCATTCTTCAATTGGTTGTAATAGGCGTGGAATACGGGATTGGACTGCCACTACTTGTTCATGTCGCTGGAGTACCATAGCATACAGAACTTCGCGGCCAGTGGTTCGAAGGGTTCTATCTCCAAAAAAGTGGCACCTTCTAGTAGATCCCAGGCGATGAAAGCGATTAGTATGAGAAACCAACTAAAGTGGAACTCATAGCCTTGGTCTTGCGCTTCTCTGAAATCAAGCTCTAGCTGGTTTACAAGGTACTGCGCCCAGTTCATCTATAGTCCATTGATGCACTTCCTTGCGATGTCAACTACAAATCCAGTCACTTGTGTTGGTCTGTTCTTGTGAACTAGCTTGCCCTGGATCAGCTGATAGCAAAGGCGCACTGCGCCACTCTTGATAGAGGCTACCTTGTAGCCTCACGTGCCTTTCTCGACATTGCCATAAGTTTCTTTCATCCTCTGCACTAGGGCTCAGTGTGAGGTATTTTATGGTAAAAGTCCTATGGGTCAAGGCCTTGCATACTAAGTCTTGTGATCTTATTGATCAAGGTCAGATCCATAGTGATGCGGTGGTCCAACCATAAGTATCCTCTGTGGTAGTAGGACAACAACAACTTGATGCATGCATTGACTTCCTGGTGTCTGTTGAAGTGTGGGATATTTATTACATTAAGTAGTGTGGACTGTGCGAGGTTATGGGTCCATGAATGTGGGAAAATCATAGAATTATTTCCTTTGGTCCTGGTTAAGTACTTATGCGGGGCTAACATGCTATAAACTTTATGATCTCTAAGGTTAAAATCACTAAATTTCAGTGCTGCGAGCTTATCCTGGTCAGCACGAATTGCATGCACCTCTTTTGGAAGGTACGCAATGATCAAAGTGTACTCAAAGTCTCGAGGTACACTATCACGGTTGATGGTACCTCTTAGAGGTGGTAAGTAAGTAGGTAGAATGCGTGGGATAAGCTTGGCATTTGCGATGTCATCCCTGTGTTTGGTCTGTTTCTCATCGGTCGATCGGGATGGACCGACGTGAGCAGTGGAAGGGGAGGCCTAGAGTCCCCTCGTTGACGATGCTTAGGCTCCTATAGATAATCGTCACTCCGACATGACTCTCTCAGTCATTAAGTCAATCAAAACTTCTTCAACTAATTTCTCAGTAGCGTTGAGCTCGTCCAACATACAATCTTGGGTCAGCTAGCTCGGGTGTGAAATGAATTCAGAGACTACAGTGAACGATATGGGAACAAGGAAATGATCATAGGGTGAATTAATCTCAGGTTTTGGGCTCAAATTCTCACTTAGCAAAAAGTATTCTCGGTGCGTGGTGGGACGGACTAAGTAGGGAAACTTAGCAACGGTCTGCTTGCAATGGGTATGAGGTTGCATTAACTTATGTTCTATCCGTTATGGCGTGGTCGAGCAGTCTAGTGGTGAGCCATAAATGATTTTTGACCCGTTCGGAGCGACAATCGAATGGTTATATTGGATTCCAATGGCTATATTAATTCACCTCAGCGAAGTGGCATATGTCATTGTTCTAATGTCCTGACGAATCTCCAATTCTGTAAAGTGTCTTGTTGCAAGGTACCCTCTAGGATCTTCTATAATTTTTCAATCTTAGCCTTCTTCTTACTTATCTTTCTAACCTTCTTTCGAGTGAGGTTCATCTCAGTGATTCTCTTCCATTTTGATTCTTATTTTCCTCGGACATAGTCACTTTGTGCTGGTGAGATTCTCTCCTAGGGTTTAGGTATATCACTTCTTCTTTGTCTAGGGTAGAAATTTCAGCCTTTTGTGTAGCTTTGGCCTCAACATCTGGGCTTCTAGTGTTAGATGGATTCGAGCAATTCTCATGTTCTTCTATCAACTGTGCGATCCTTTTAGTCATGAAATCTTTTAACTCTTGTCTCTGTTGTTCTAAAACCTCTTCTTCTTCCTTCTTTCTGGATTGATCTCTTTCAATCCAAGGTTTTTCGAGTGGCATAGTAAACGGGGAGTTGTCCTCAATGAATTTGATAATCTCAAAATCTTATTTTGTTGAAGTTCCATAGACTGTCATAGGTGTCTGAGTGAGTTTTCCACATAACATCTTCATTTTTCCTCTGAATAGTCCTATTCCTTCCAATGAAGGAATCATGGCAGGCTTCCCTATAGCTTCCCAAGTTCTTTCTGGCATAATGTTCACTTGTGTTTCTTCATCAAGAATATAGTCAATGTCGAAGTCCCCTATTCTTGCTTCGACTTGATCCTTTTCTTTGAAGATCTCTGGTAATCGGACATTTTTATGTTCCTTCGGGGTTTCTTTCATTTGTATTAATACTTTCTTTGATTCTTGTTGGGTTTCTGCCTTTTCTGGATCTGCCTTAGGGTCTTCTTGATTCAAATTTATCCTTTCAATATTAGCGATCATTCTAGGGAAATCCAATACCTCATGGTCTCTAGCTTTGCAATAGAGACAACTAGGTCTTCTACCAGGGCATTCCTTAGCTAGATGGTTTGGTTTTTTGCAACTATAACATAGAAATAATCCTCACTTTCTTTTAAATGATCCCCAGCCTCTTTTGTACTACGCACTAGAATCGTGATAGCTAACCTGCGGAAAATTCTTTCTAGGATCCTGCATCCATTTGTTATTCCAAACATTCTTTCTATGCATAGGTATAACATATCTAGCATTATACTTATCAGATCTATTCATATAAAACTTTCTTTCATCTATTAATGCCCTATTTTTTAAGCTAGGACAGAATCTATCAAACATACCTAGAAATATTCACTTATCTTACTTCTACAGAGCACAAAGCTTCCATATCTAAGAACTTTTGACTATCCTTACCTTTATTAGAGCACAGAGCTTACAGATCTTACCTCTTTTCTGCAGATCTTACCTCTTTCTTTTAGAAATTTCCACTTTTACTTTTCTTAGAGCATAGAGCGTTCATATCTCACTTCTTTTCTTCAGATCTGACCTTATTCCTAGCACAAAGCTTCACAGGTCGGGTAAAAAGCTGTGCACTAGGGAAACAGATCTACGCACAGAGCTTTCTTTTGCACAAATTTTCTTCTTCCTTGGTTCCCAGCAATCACATTTTCAGGTCCCAACAACAAAACCATTTTTTGGCACAGGGGCAGACCTAGGGTTCAACGCTCAAGAGCGCACCAACAAAGCCCTAACTACTGGCCCTTTCAACAACACCTGTGAAGTAGATGAGGTCTCACCCAAGGTAGAGGCAGGGATGGTTGTAAGACTCGGGTTTTTGCAACCTTAGCTGGGACACAGATCTATGTTTATATCATTTACATAGCACTTAGCGTCGATCATTCGTCAATATTCAACCCTTATTCTACTTCCTATATAGCACAAAGCATCATAGTGTACACTCAGATCTACAATATTTCAGTACTTAACCATAGTAACCCGGATCAGATCTAGTAGATCAACATTAATCATTCTCATACACATCAGATCTAACAATCATATATATCCAAGAAGCACGGAGCATCAGTGGATATATCAAAGCACATAGCATAAGAAAAAACACATTGAATCAAAGCACATAGCATAACACACAAATTTACGTGGTTCGCCCCCACCCTGGGGCTACGTCCACAAGATCTTCTTCTTTATTATCATCTTCAATCTGTTACAAGCACAAAGCCTCCAAAACTCTTCTTCGCATAGGACATAATATCTGTGCAGCTCGCTAGATCCTTCTTCCTTGCATTACATCACTTAGCTTTCTATAGCAACCTCACAGTGACTTGCACTTACCCTTGCAAGCCTTACATAGTTTGCACAGAGCACTTATTCAACATCACATAGATGCACTACCAATTTCACTAAGTAATCATATCTACTCCTTCTTACATTGCCTATCCTTCTATTTATACATTACAAAAGTGGGCCTAATCGTGGGTAAACCCACGGGCCGACATCTCTTTCCCATTACATTAACCCAAAACCCTAAAAGGGCCCAAAAGTGGACCGAGATCACGTGATATCTGCTTCGCCTGGCACTCCATCTTTGACAGGCTGCCAAAGTCCAAAAACGGTCAAATATGACCAAGTGTTCCTCAAAACTTGGTCAAGGGCCAACAATTGTCAAACTCTATGACTTGAAATTTTTTAATCCAAATTCTAATAAACCAAAGAAATAATTCACCCTATTTATATGTAACTAATCAAAATTTCGATGGTATTTTATTCCAGAAAAGTAGGGGCCCAACTCAAATTGAATTGGAAATATTTATAAAATCCCATCTAAACAACCTATGGAATTAAAATTCACTAGTCCAAGAAAATAAACTATCATATTGGAAATGACAATGTCTCTTACCAAGTAGAAGGTGGTTGAAAAAAATTGGTTTACACAATCCTTGAACGTTTTCCCAAGAAAGATCTTCATAATCCCACCTTGCTTGGTATAAAATCCTCTCGGTGCTTCAATATCTCACTTTGTTGTGAATTGAAGCATGCGGCGGGGAGGCTTTGGTCTTGTTGAGATAATAACCTTGCACTAGAAATGAGGTTGGAATAGGTACGGCACATGTGATATAAATGAATTAGTACTTACCATATTCATGGTTGATTGATTAAGGTATAACTTTGCAACTTAATACACCATTTATCGTTAGCTCCCCCACTTTTAAACATGTGGCCTCATTTGCTAAAGAGTCAACTTGTTGGTTGATTTATCGCAAAACCTAGAAAAAATAAACCTTTTGAAAGGTACAAACTTCATGTTGATGTTTTTCTAGGATAGATGCAAGTTTGTTGTGTTCTGAAGAGTTCCTTTACACCATCTAATTTGTAATTATACTTGAATATCCTACTACTATCAAGGATTGAATTCAATTTTTTAGGCCATATGTAGACCTTGAAGTAGATCATACTATTTAACTTGATTTTTAGAGGAAATTACTAGTCCTCATGGATAGGTTGTTTTCATTTTCCCTCCAAGATCAATCATAATCCTCCCCACACACACCACCCCTGCCAAAAAATATTAAAAAAATGATCAATTTGAAAAATAAACTATTTTAAAACAACTCATGGTGAAAAAATAATCAAGTTTATCCATTTTTTGAAATAATCTCACCAAATTTTCATTATATTCATAACAATGTTCCCCATAACCCCTAATCCCTATAATGTCAAGTGACCATTAACATGGCTCAACCCTTAAATGACTAGGAGAAAACCACCTTACCCTAACGCTAACCACCTAGTTCAATATTTATTTGAATATCTTATTATCCTTGCTCACGTCTTGTTAAGTGACCATTAACATGGCCCAACCCTTAAATGACTAGGAGAAAACCACCTTACCCTGACCCTAACCACCTAATTCAATATCTCTTTGAATATCTTATTACCCTTGCTCACGTCTTGTTTTGAATTATTGATGTGTGTTGTGACCAAAACCATTTAATGATTATTATATTATTATTTCAATTATAAATAACACATGTTTAATTACAACTTTTTATTTCGTGACATGCATTAATATTTTTTCAAATTTTGTTATGTAGAAAGATTTCAAGTTAAAGGTAAAAATTAAGTTGTCGTTTCCCAAGTATATTTTTAGTAGTAACTCTCTTCTTGTGAGTATAATATAATTATGTTCACAACAAAATTTAAAATAGACACTAGTACACTTTCACAAATGTACTAGAGAATTGAGATTGCTAATTTATTTATTGATCATCTTGATTTGAAACCATCCAAAGAAAAAAAGTGATAATAGCAGTTCCAAGTATATGTTTTTAGGAATTATGATTATGATATTGTTGGTTGGTTTGATGGTGTGTCGCAAAATAATGGCACTATGAGTGGTGCTGGTGGTATTATTAAGATAGGGGAGACCACTATCTACAGGTGGACATTCAACTGTGGATTGGGTTCGAATACGAGGGCCAAGCTTCTTGGTGCTTGGGCCACCTTAACATTAGCCTATAGTCTTGATCTTGCTCATCTTTAGGTACTTGGGGATTCTAAGATTGTGATTGACTGGATAAACAATAAGTGATTTTTTTTTTTTACATCTCTTACAGGTTGGAAGCGGAAGATAAGCTCCCTTATACCCATATTCAAAGATTCAAAGTTTGAACATATCTATAGGGAAGAAAACAAGGTTGTTGATTCACTCTCGAAGAAATCTCTATTGGTCTCGGAAGGAAGGATTCATTATTCCAAATGGCAGGATGGCTAGGAGGGCCCCCAACTCACACTTTGTCTTTATATCTAAGCTAATTGGCCCCGGGTTTTGTGGATAGTTTATTGCTTTATTTTGTATCTGATTTCATTTTGTTTCACTTGATGAAATCTAGGATTTTAGATTTGGGACTTTATATGGGCTGTCATAGAGAGGCTATATGTAATGTAATTTTTGGACTCTTTTGATTTAACACTACCTGATGGGGGGTATTAGTTTGTAAGGTGAAGACACATAAGATGACTATGTATTTTCACACTAGTACTCTGTTTTGAGAACAACATATATTTAATATATATTGAGAAATTTTCTACTGGAAAAAAAAAAGTATAATCTAATTATGCTCGCCCCAAATATGAAAATAGACACATACGCTTCCATAAATGTACTAAATATGCATAATAAGATACAATTTTAAGCATGATGATTTGTAGGAACCTAAAGAAAACATTACGAGTGGTACATATAAGTTTAGTAGTGATTCTAATAAAGAATCATGAATCACCACCATTTTGAGATGTGTTTTTGTATAATAATGATGCAACACATCTTAATATTATCTTTATTAATTAGGGCATAAATTCATAGGAATTATGAGCAAATTAACCTTGACATTGTGAAATTGATATGTGTTTAAATCGATGACATTGAATCTAGAAGTGAAGAAGCAACCAACAATGTAGGTTTATTAACCACAATAAATAAATGATTACCATTTCATTTCTATCATGTATATATACACTTACATATTAATCACAAATAGTTTTTGTAAATTATGTAGGTTCATGCCTCTCATAAAGTGTGGCCTTATTAAATTCATCCTTCTCAATTTTAAACTAATCTAGCGGTGTTAGGTGCACGGGGGGGTGATCATCCTTTATCTTGGAGGAAAATTTGAAACAACTTATTCTTGGGGTCTAGGGAATTGTACCAATAACCAAGTTGAGGCTTATGCCCTCTTTAAAGGTTTGTGTATTTGTACAGATTCTAGAATCAAATCTCTAATTTTCATTGGTTAGTCAAGCAAAATCATTAAATTGATGACTTCGAAATCTACCCCAGCTAACAATGAGCTAGCATCTATCCTCACTTTCTCTCAAAAGAAGGTTTGTTTCTTTCAAAAGGTTTCATTTTTTCAAACATTGAGGGAACATAATTCCCAAGAAAGCAATATCTCCAATGAGGGAACCACATTAAATATGGGGGTACTAAGGATCAATGAAATTTCAAGTTATAAATCCATACCATAAACTTATACCCATGCACTCAAGGGAACATACCATCACCTTAAAGAGCCATATGTCATGCCACCAGAGTCATTTAACTTAATACGAGGTGAATAAATTCAATAAGACTATCACACCCCCCTTCACATGCTTGAACTTATGGAATGGTTTTCAGTTCAACCACTAGACAAGAATTATCATAGAAAAGGTGGGATAATGGAATTTCACAAGAGATAAAGAATCATTGCAGTCAGAAGATAGGTCAATCAATCCTTAAGCTTCTTGATAAGAATCATAATCATCCTTAGCATGGTCTTTTGAAATTATTGTTTGTTGAATTTAAATTTTGGGTATGCCTCATGCATGATTTCACACTAGCTATGGTTCTTAGATATTCTTCATGTGTTTCATTTTTTGGAGTTTATGCACTTTCAGTTAGAATTTGGTTCTTGTCACCATGGTTATATGGGCCTTAATCATAGTGAGAAATTGTATTTTGGTCTTTTGGGTTCCCTTTCTTGTGGGTGTGGATTTTTTTCTATGTTGTACCTAGGCTCAGTGGGTTTAACAATTGTTGGGATAGGATTTTTGGACCAGTTTTGGGAGCTACACAACGTGCATAGAAGAAGGAAATACAGTTGGTGAAATTTTGGGACCAAAACACGCAAAGAAAGGAATACCATTGAAGTCGTTAGGAATTTTGGATCCCTATTGTAATTGTATAAATATGTAAGGGTTTTGGGGTAGATGGAGAGGAAAGAAATGAAAAGATGTGAGCAAGTAAGAAGAGCTAAGTATGCAATTTATGTGAGATATGTAAGAGTGAAGAGTGATAGAGAGATGTTAGGATAGGATAACGGAAAGGGTGTGATGTATGAGCGCATTGTGCATATATTGTAATGAATGATTCTTAATAATATAGTAAGAAGTCGACCATTGTGGATTTAATCCATCTTGGGTGAACCAATTTAAATATGGTGTCTATGTGTCATGAAGTGTTTGTTTCTTTATGTATTGCGCACACATGGCTACATAGGTATGTATTTACAGACCTACATGATATTTTTTTTGTTGATTTCCCAATAGTCTTGGTTGAGTGGTTATAGAGGTTAGCTGAAAATAACAGAACATTCCACAATGTTGTTCTGAGGAATTGAATCCCTAATTTGATTCAACAAGTTAATACTATGAGAAACTGGATCTCATGCACAATTAATTTATGGTTTTATAGTGTAATGGGGGGTTATATTACCGAGTTTTCTATAGATTGTACCCAATCATATATTGTTGTTGAAAGATATTTCTTTAAGGGTCCATGTGGAAGATATTTGAAATCATTGTCTACTTGGATCAAAATGTTGTTCTGTGATAAGGGGGTTATGAAGTTGGAATCCGATCACCCTAGTAGTCAGGGACCTTCACATGCATAGGGGGACTGGGGGGTGTGTTGGGCTCTAAAGATGTCCTAAAAACAAACTCTATGCATCAACCAAAGGTAGGCGCTGGCACAAGCATTTTACTTGTCGCCTACGTAGGTTCTTACCTTCCGTTTTCAATACCCAGTCTCTAGAGATGCAACACTTGTAAAGGAATAGCAATCGTAAAGGGAACGACAATTGTTCTATTCAAAGGAACAACACGACTTGCAAAAGGAAAAACAATCGTTACATTGGGCCAAACTAATGTTGAATTAATTGCATTGTAGTATTTACCCAACTATCTAATTTGTCAACTCGGGGTTCGTAAACTGANGAAATTTACACTACCCTACATGTCCTTACTCGTATGTCACCTCAGAGTTAGTATCATGTCTAATCACACTTGCATGAATTGAAATGAAAAATAAAATAATACCTCAATCCATTGTGCTTCCTCGGCAACGACACCAAAATGTTGGGCTCTAAAGATGTCCTAAAAACAACCTCTATGCATCAACCAAAGGTAGGCGCTGGCACAAGCGTTTTACTTGTCGCCTATGTAGGTTCTTACCTTTCGTTTTCAATACCCAACCTCCAAAGATGCAACACCTGTAAAGGAACAACAATCGTAAAGGGAACGACAATTGTTCTATTCAAAGGAACAACATGACTTTCAAAAGGAACAACAATCGTTACATTGGGACGAACTAATGTTGAATTAATTGCATTGTAGTATTTTCCCAACTTATCTAATTTGTCAACCCGGGGGCCGTAAACTGACAAAGCACATGCAATATTGAAGTAGGACTAATCTAATCTAATGTTTAAGCTATGACTAAATTGAATCATTAATATAACACACGACTGGAATTGAATCATTAATCTAGTTGCGTAAATCTAACAATGGTCGCTTAATCATTAAACTGGAATTGAATCATTAATATAACAATGGTCGCTTAGTATAGTTGGAACTGGAATTGAATCATTAATCTAGAAATGGAGAACTAC
>SNQJ01S0033356.1:49005-60873 GCA_010110895.2 Picea sitchensis | reverse complement strand
ATGGGCTTGAATTATCTCCTCAAATATTGAAATGGTGGAGGAAGTATTCGAGAAGTCCTTTGAATTAATCCTTCACATATTCCTACACATTACAAAGCTCACACATATTTGAGATATATATGAAAACATGTTGATTTTCTAACTTTTAATCACAAATTCCTTTTAAATACTAAAATGAATAAAGTGGAGAACAATAAGGTGAAACCCAAGTATGTTAATGGAAATGATATCGTGAAAGGTTAATGGGGCGATGAAATGTGAAGAATGATGAAGGGAAAGGTGGATGAGAATAGGACATTTCTGAGCCCCAACAAGATGACCAAGGGATAATATACGAATGTGGAGAAGAGGGATGTATGAAGGAATAAATAAGGAACAAATGGACTGAGAATGACAAGAGGAGAAGAGTGAGTGAAAAAAGAAGATATTGGAGTATTGTGTAGTGGGAAAATATTTCAGTACAGTAGGAAGAGGAATGTGGTTGATAGAGAAGAGAAAAACAATTAGGTTGAGGAAAGAGACATTGGCGTAGTGCCCTAGATCGAAGGAATATTGCGCATAGAGGAAAAGGAAAAGGATTGTCATCTCAGTCCAACATAAGGAGATCCATCACATCCCAGTAACCCTACTCAGGACAGACTCTACGTTGAACCCACGACCCTATGTACGTCTCTGAGATATGAAACTTTTTCATGAACACTTGTACTTAGTGAGGGAAGGAAGGATAGTAGTAAAGGTAGTCAGAGTAGTGGAAGTAGTGTGACAACCCAGAATTAGTTGGTGACACTAAAGAAGAATACTACACAATATACAATGGCAGGGGTAGATCCTGTATCAAGAATGTCTGTCTTCCATAGAGCATGGATAGAAGATCCAAAACAACACTTATTTGTGTGTGAAGAAATATGGACCATGAAGAAAATCCAGGATGATGATGCGAATATCATGCAGTTAGTGACGACATTCAAAGATCGTGCGTTACTATGGTATATGAAGTATCAGTACACTACACCTAAGGGACACGATATAACCTTGGAATACATCAGGGAAACCTTATTAAAAGAATTCCAGAAACTAAATTCTGAGTCGTAGTGTCTAACAAAAATTAAAGAGATCAAGAAGTTGCAGAATGAATCATTATGGGATTTTGATCATAGATTCAAGATATTGATGGATCAATTGACCTTCCAAATTCCAGATGAGCAACATAGGGAACTGTTCATTGCAGTATTGTTACCACATATATTATGCCCCTTGATGCAGTATAATATTATGTCGTAGTATGAAGCACTAGAGATAACCATGAAATTGGAAGCATCCCCTATAGGAGAAAATGGCACAAGCATGGCTCAAGTTCAGTCGTAGTTGGCAACATTGACAATTCAATTGTAGGAACTTGCTAAAGGAAAAGAAAAGCACAAATAATTTTGGTGTACAACATGCAGAAAAGGTCATCATAAGAATGAGTGTCTAGCCTTTAAATAATATTTGGCTACAGGAGCCCCGAATCCCTTCGCACCAGGAGGAGGAGTATATTGTGAGATATGCAGAACAATGGGTCATCACCTTATTGCATGTCCTTTGATGCAGAAATATAAGAGCATTGCCAAGAAATTATTTTTTAATTTCTGTAAGTATGTGGGACATGATGAAAAGGAATGTCATACACTCGATCTCATGAGAGAACACACCGCAGATGCATACATATTTCAAGGGGAATATGGATCAGAAGGAGGAGTGCCAAAATATAATACTTTGAGAGGCTACAATCAAGGAGGAAGAGGAGGATTCATAGGTATGGGAAGAGGAGGATTCATCAAGGGAAGAGAACCAATTATATGTTATAATTGTAACCGACCTGGGAATTTAGCACAAGATTGTCATAATCCTTGTACAATGTGAACATATTGTAGAAAACTAGATCATGTGATGGAAGACTGTTTGCAGTTGATCACGAAGTGGAAAGAAAATATGAACCACAATGTTCAGATGATAGTGTCATAAGAGAATGACGATTGACGAATGGTAGCAATAGTTACACACACAGGAGAAAGAATGGGAGCTGATGAGACGTAACGAAGAATTTGGACTAACCAGTGGGTCAGGAACGTAGCAGAACCTCCTCCAAATTTGATCCTCAAAAAGAGAGAGACACATACAAGAAATAAAGGAAGGAACTACTAGAAATAGAATGGTTATCATTGACCACACAACCTGTGTATGACATGCCTCCATCCTACGACCACTCGATGACAGAAAGGAAAGTTCAGAAGGTAAGTACTATCAAATGTTTCTTAAAGAGTTGTTTAGAACTAATGAAGGATGAAACTTCATTGAACGCGCTGCATTGGATGATCGACCAATGTGTGAAATATAAATAAGTACCTAGTACACATCGAGTAGTTAACCAATTACAATGCAAGAAAAAAAAGAATAGAGCATTTCAAATTAATGCGCAGGTAGGAAACTTTGATATGGATGATATTATCTGGGATCTGGGATCTGATGTGAACATCATTATGAAGAAGACATGGGAAATGATGGGAAAACCAAAGTTGATTTGGTCACCTATTCAGTTGAGGCTATCAAATCAACACAACATTGTCTCGATTGGAAGATTGGCAAGGATGAATGTTAACATCGATGGAGTGAGAAGCACAATTTGTTTTAAACTAATAGAGATAGTGGATGGTAGTAAACCTTATCCATTGTTACTTGGAATCGATTGGGATTTTGATAACTAGACCATTATTGATCTAAAAAAGAGGCAAATGATCTTTGAAGTGGCATACTTGAGAGCTACTGAACCATTGTTGAGGCTAGAAAATCAACACAAGATTGTCTCGATTGGAATATTGATAGGGATGAATGTTAACATCAATGGAGTGAGAAGCACAAAAAATTTTAAAGTAATAGAGATAGTGGATGGTAGCAAACCTTATCCAACGTTACTTGGAATAGATTGGGATTTTGATAACCAAACCATTATTGATCTAAAAAAGAGGCAAATGGTATTTGAAGTTGCATACTTGAGAGTTACTGGGCCATTGGATCCCACAGAAGGAAGGTGATATGTGGAACCAACAAGGGGAAAATATCTAGATAACCTTTACAATGTGACCACGAGGATGGATGACTATATTAATCCTATTGTTGAGGGTGTACTCAATTGGTGAAGTATTAGTTCTTTCATATCAGATTCAAAAGAATCCATGGAACATTGGAAAGAGAGGTTACATGAAGTATCTACAAGGAGATGTGCTCGTATTACCTACACATTGCACTGGACTAGAGTTGAGGTATGTGATCCTTCAAAGTATGATGGACTAAAAGATGTAGATCTTTTTGTTAAAGAATTTGAATTGCAGATGCTAGATCAACACATATTTTTAGCTTTAGATATCGTGCTAAAAGAGACTCTTGCAAGGTGGTGGGATATTCATAAGGATAGGATAGAGAATTGGAAACAATGTAGAAGGATGTTACAAGTCAGGTTCAGGACAGAAATTGAATATTACACGTAGAAGTATATTGATTTGATTTGTCATATAGATCATATTACACAATGCACTGTGACATGGAGCTCAGTACCTAAGCAGGAATGGACRCACTTGTTTGTCCACACTTTGGACACAATCATGAAGAACTGGTATTTAGAACTGGAAGTATGCACAGGAATAACAAATTGGGAAACATTGACTCACAACTTTAAGGTAACTTTCAAGTTTGAAGTCGATACTCCTTCGRTAGACACAACTCTGAAGGTTATTAAGAACAAGATATTTACATTAGAAGACTTGAATATACCAATACCATTAGGTAGTGCGCCAAGATATTATGTGATTGTCCAAGAGGTTTTGGAATGATATAACGTTTCTAGAGAAGAGCAGGAGGATGAATACCCAAGAAATTTACAAATACCAAAAACCAGAGAGTGTGCAGTAGACGGTCACGAGATTAAATCTGTCAAGTATGAAAAGCCATTGAAAACATGCAAGGTGAATATTGGTACAAAGGATAATCCCAAGTTCACAAACATTGGATATTACTAGTATGGAGAAATTGTCCAGAAGATTGTTGGTTTATTGCATGAATATTAGGATATTTTTTCGACTACATTCTCGTAAATGAAAGGGATTTTTTGGGAGCTAGCGGAAATGAATATTCCTTTGAAGGTGGATGCCAATCCAGTGAAGAAAAGACCGCATCGATTGAACCCAATATATAATCAGAAAGTGAAAGTAGAAATAGATAGGATGTTGGAAGCTGGGATTATTGAACCTATCACAAAGTCAGAATGGATCAGCCTGATGGTGATTCAGGATAAGAAAAAAGGTGGAATAAAAATTTATGTGGATCTACAGAAATTGAACGATGCTTTCTTACATGACCCATTTCCTACACCATTTACAAATGAATTTTTGGAGAATGTAGGAGGACTAGAAGCTTACTCATTTACTGATGGATTCTCTAGGTATCACAGGATTAAGATTGCATATGAATATAGGAAAAAGACAACATTTGCAATGGAATGGGGATGTTACCGGTATACATTCATGCATTTTGGATTGAAAAATGTGCCAAAAACATTTTTCCAAGTGGTTGTCGTATATTTTAAAGAGTTTATTCATAAATTCCTAGAAGTATATTTGGATGATTGGACAATGTTCAATTTGTTAAAATGCCATATTGAAACTATGTGCTTGATGTTGGAAAAATGTAGACACTTCCAGATTTAATTGAACTTGAAGAAGTGCATTTTTTGTGCACCATTTGGTATCCTATTGGGTCATGTAGTATGAAAAAAAGGACTCTTGGTTAATCTTACAAAGATTCTTTTTATTGTTGATTTTCCACCACCTGCTTCAATGTGACAACTGTAGGAAACATTGGGTCATACGAGGTACTAGAAATTTTTTATTAGGGGATATGCGGAGGTCACAACCCCATTGGAAAAATTGTTGAAGAAGGAGGTTAGCTTTCAATGGAACAAGGAATGTCAACAAAGTTTGCTTGAATAAGAAATTGGTTACCATGCTGAGTTTAGTATTTCTAGATTGGAAGAAGGAAATACATGTCCATGTAGATGCATAATCTATAGCGTTAGGCGCACTTCTAGTTCAGCTAGGGGAAGGAGGTTTGGATCATTCAATTGCATTTTCCAGCATAAAGTTGTCGACTATTGAACAAAATTATACTACTACAGAGCATGAAGGACTGAAAATGGTGTATGAACTATATAATTTTAGGCATTATCTGCCAGGATCACATTTTAAGATGTATATGGATCATTCTGCATTGAGATACTTAGTCAATAATCCAGTGTTGGGGGTGAAGATATACAGATGGATATTACTATTTTAGGAGTATGAATTTGAAGTGATTGTGAAGCCATGGAAATTGAACACATGACCTGATTATTTGTCACACATACTAACAAGGGAAGATGCAAGAAATTTGGATTACAGTATACCATATGTGCACTTATTTGTAGTATATATGGTCGATGATTATTTCAAATATATTGTCCATTTCATGAGAACATGAGTAGCCCCACCCAATTTTACAATTGCGCAGAAGAAACAGTTAGTAGTAAATGCAACATATTATCAGCTTATAGCGGGGATTTTTTATAAGTTAGGCATAGACAATACTCTTTGGCGATGTGTATTGGAGCATGAAAGGCCCACGATATTTTCAAAGGCACATGAAGGAGTTGTGGGAGGGAACTATGCAGGGAAAGTGACGAATAAAAAGATTTTGCGCACAGGACTTTGGCGGCCCACCCTTCATAAGGATGTTAAGGAGTTCTCTCAAACCTATGATGTCTATCAGTGAGTTGGGAAGCCTTCTAGAAGAGATGTGATTCCTTTAATACCACAAGTTACGTTGCAAGATTTTGAAAAGTGGGTAGTTTATTTCATTGGACTGATCAACCCACCAGTAAAAAGGTCAAGAGCAAGATATATAATCACTGCGACAGATTATTTGCCCTGATGGGTTGAAGTAGAACCTATCAGAGATTGCAGCACAAATACTATTGCACGATTTCTCTTTGATAATGCTGTTACAAGGTTTGGATGTATGATAATCCTTATGAATTATCATGGGACCCATTTCTTGAATAAAACGATTGTTTCTTTGACATAATAATTTCAGATTCACCACTAGAAGAGCACACCTTATCATCCTTAGGTGAACGAAACAGTGGAAGCGTTTAACAAGATCTTGGAGCATGTGTTGATGAAGATATGTAATGTAAATCAAGATGATTAGTATTTGAGGATTCCTGCATTACTATGGGAATATCAGACTACATGTAAGAAGTTGATAGGACATACACCATTCCAATTAGTATGTGGCTAGGAAGTAGTTATGCCCATGGAATTCATTGTGTTGAACCTATGCATTTTCATGCTAACATAGCTTACATATTCTGGCACAATAGAGAAAATACTATCAGAGTTAGTGGAACTAGAGGAAGACCTATTTGTTGCAGGATTTAATCAACAAGTTTAGAAGGCGGGAGAAAAGGCATGAAATGACAGACATATTAAATAGAAAAAGTTCCAGATGGGAGACTTAGTTTTTCTCTATGACAGTAAATTTTCGCATCACCCTGGAAAGTTCCAAATGAAATGGTTGGGTCCGTATGTGATAACATTTGTGATAGAAGAAAGTGTTTTTAAGTTGGATAAATTAAATGGGGAAACCATGGAAGGGCATGTAAATAGTAGTCGATTGAAACTGTATACGGACAGTTGTTGTTGGAAGCAGGCCAAAGCAGAAAGAAAGGATATTTTGGGAAGGAAGTCATGCACGATTAAAGTGACACCTGGAAGGAAGAGCAGCACACACACATACATGGAAGACCAGAGATTCAAGTGACTGAAAGGAAAGTTGAAATACCTCATGATTGATATGCAGCATAGACACATGTTCGTCAATTCACTTCTAGCACACTTAAAATACCCATTTTGACAACAAAATTTTTAGACACAGGTAGAGGCTCTGCAAGAAGCCTTGCAACTCGAAGAAAACCAATATCAGCAAACGGATCTAGCCATCGAGGAACTAAAGGAGGATTTGAAGAACTTAATGTTCTAGCTAAACCAGAACAAAAGTAAGGACAAACAAGAAGTTGTTTGGTGTACCACATGCAAGACAGAAGGACACCACAAGAACGAATGTCCAACATTCACGCAGTATATAGCAGCAGGAATGCCAAATCCATTACCAACAGGAGGACTATGGTGCGAAATCTGTAAGAAATTGGGCCACAATCCATATCATTTACCAATGATGCAGAAATACCATACAGTCCCAAA
The DNA here is from genome assembly GCA_010110895.2 of Picea sitchensis. Taxonomy (NCBI): domain Eukaryota; kingdom Viridiplantae; phylum Streptophyta; class Pinopsida; order Pinales; family Pinaceae; genus Picea; species Picea sitchensis. The sequence continues at coordinate 53,545 of SNQJ01S0033356.1, read as the reverse complement.
GAGTTCATATTGCAACTTTTGCAAGTCATTGGGACATGACAAAAAAGATTGTAGAAATATGGATTTTATGATAGAGAGGACATCAAATGCATATAAGGTGCAGGCAAAAATGATGACTAGACAAGCCGCAAAACAATTTAACCAAGTTCCAACCCCATATAACATTGTGCAACAACAGTATAATACTACGCAACAACCCTATAATACCACACAACCACAGTGCAACACAATGCAACCTCAGTACAATATCGTGCAGTACAATCAGGAACCTCAGTATAACGCACCAAGAGGAGATCGAGTTGGAGGAATAGCAAGAGGAGGCTTTGGAAGAGGTACAGGACTAGTGGTATGTCATAACTGTCAACAACTGAGACACTATGCAAGAGAATGTCCACTCCCACCGACAACTTGTATGTATTTTCACGCATCAGATCATGACACAGAAGAATGTCCTACATTACTAAGGAAGATCCAGGAAAAGAGGAATCAAAACAACAAGAACGTTCAATGGATTTTAGCCAAAGCAAGGGAGGAAGGATGAAACATCAACATAGTTATGCGCAAAGGAGCCAAAACAGGAAGCAACATAATCCAACAAGAGCCAGTACAACACCAGTGGGTGAAAAAGAATGCCAAACCAAGGAGACAGTTCGACATGTAGAACGAGAAGGAAATATTTCAGCAAGCCAGAAAATAATTCGTGAAGGAAGGCACCGCATCGACTTCAACTGTGCAGCAGAGAAAGGAAGCACTAGAGTATGAGATGCCTCCATTTTTGGATCATACCAAAGAAATGAAGCCCCTGGGACAAGTAAACACTATCAAAGGATTTTTGCAATCATGTCTAAAACTATTTATTGACCCACCCTCTGTTAAAATACTCCAAAATACATTAGAAAAATGTAGCATAGAGACAGAAGGAAAACTAGAACAAAAAATAGTCATTCACCTACATAAAAGGAGACGAACAAGTAGGGAGTTCAAGATGAATGCCAGCATCAGAGATTTCAACATGGGATATATCATACTGGATCTAAGATATGAAGTCATGTACTACCAAAGAAGACATGGAAATGTGTGGGAGATCCCACATTGAGATATTCACCTGTTCAACTGAAACTAGCAAACCAACATAGAGTTTTGTCAATTGGTAGACTGAAAGGAGTAACAATAGATTTGGATGGAGTGCACACTAAAGAATAGTTCAAAGTGATTGAAATAGTGGATGGAACAACACCATATCTAGGATTTCTTGGCTTGGATTGGGTGTTTGATAACCAGGCAATAATCAATTTAAAAACATGAAAAATGACATTTGAGTCAGGAGAATACATGGGCATCATACCATTCAACCCATCAGAAGGGGAAAGGTTTGTAGAACCCGTTTTCTTAGACTTAGAGGAAATCATCCAGTTGTACAGAACAACTGTGCACAATGAGGATTACGTAAACCCAACTGCAAACAGGATAATCAGTTGGCCGATCATTACTTTATGTGTGAGACTCAGATACAGGTTTAGATAACTAACAACAAAATCTACATGAAATTTCCATAAGAAGGTGCACTAGAATAGACTACGCAGTAAGATGGGTAGGCACAAAGATAAGGGAACCACCCATTTTCTATGGAGTTAATTATCTAGAATTATTCTTGGCACAGTACGAGGATGAAGTGTTAGAAAATAAGAGACTCTTAGCACTCGACATAGCACTCAAGGCCACACCTGCAAGATGGTGGGGTGCACACAAAGAAACAATTACAGATTGGTACCAATGTAAGTGGTTACTACGCATAAGGTTCGAAGAAGAACAAAAAATAAACAAGTAGCATAAGTACGTTGGACAGGGGGCACCAGCAGAGCACTTGGAGAAGTGCAGAGCGTTGTGGAAGATGACACCCCCAAAGGAATGGCCTCATCATTTTGTACACACCTTAGAAGGCATACCAGCAAACTGGTATACAAACCAGGAGCTACGAGCTGGATGGTATTGCAACATAATTTTACAGTCACTTTCTCATTCAAGCATGAGAACCCCAACATAGATGCAGCACTTAAGCAGATAAGAGGGATAATATTCATTAAGGAACCAAAATTCGAACGCGTAACATAAGAACAACAATGGAACAGACAGACAATCAAATAATTGTTGTCATGCTACCATGTGTTGGAAGAAGCACCAGATGAAGATGATCCGTGCGATATGCAGATCGAGGAGGCAAAAGGTGAAAGAGAAGTGGAAATTCCACCTCTAGAATCATAAGTGATTGTTTCACCGATCAAGGTGAATAAATTCAACATTGGGGCAGTTGAGAACCTCAAAAAAGCCAGCATTGGAGACTACTGGGATGGACAAATGGTAGAAAGAATAATAGAGTTACTGTGTGAGTACAATGACCTGTTCCCCACAACATTTATAGAAATAAAAGGCATAGCAGGAGAGATAGGAGAAATGAAGATACCACTTAGAGTTGAAGCAAGACCGATCATATAGCGACCATACAGACTAAACCCGATATATAAGAAGAAAGTTAAAGCTGAGATCGATAGAATGCTCGAAGCTAGAATCATAGAACCTGTGGAGGAATTAGAGAGGATAAGCCTGATGGTAGTTCAAGAGAAAAAACAAGGCGGGATAAGAATATGCGTTGAATTGAAGAAGTTGAACGATGCATGCCTACATGACCCGTTCCCTACACCGTTCACGGATGAAGTGTTGGAGAACATAGGAGGACACGAAGTTTACTCATTCACTAATGTATTTCCAGGCTACTACCAGATCAAGATAGCACATGAAGACAGATACAAGACCACGTTTTCTACAGAATGGGCATCCTACCAGTAGTCATCACTGCATTTAAGGAGTTTATCCACCAGCTTCTAGAGGTATACTTGGATGATTGGATAGTCTATAGTCTATTGAAATAACATGTAGAGGTCTTGTGGCTAATGTTAGAAAGATGTAGGCAGTGCCAGATATCATTAAACATCAAGAAATGCATCTTCGGAACACCATTTGGGATACTATTGGGCCATATAGTGTGCAAGCAAGGCTTACTAGTATATCCTGCAAAGATTGCAGTAATTAATAAATTGCCACCACCAAAGACAGTACTTCAACTAAGAGCAACATTGGGGCACATAGGATACTACATAAAGTTCATCAAAGGGTACACATAGATTACCACGCCAATGGAGAAATTATTAAGGAAAGATACAAAGTTTTAGTGGAATGAAGACTGTCAACATGGTCTGGATATGCTGAAAGAAAAAATGGCCACCACCCCAATACTAGTATTTCCAGACTGGGAGAAGACATTCCATGTACATGTATATGCATTATCCATAACACTTGGAGCTATTTTTGTGCATCCAGGAGCAGGAGATTTGAATCACCCTATAGAATTTGCGAGAAAAAAATTATCAGAATCAGAGAAAAACTATAACATAATAGAGAGGGAAGGCCTAGTTATGGTCTATGCACTATAGAAGTTCAGGCATAACTTATTAGGAAAACATTTTAATATGTTCACAGATCACCCAGCCCTTAAATACCTAGTCAACAATCCAGTGTTGGGGGGGAGAATCTGTCGATGGTTATTATTGTTTCAATAGTTTGATTTTGAAGTAATAGTCAAGCCAGGAAAGTTGAATGTAGGACCTGACCACCTATCAAGGGTCACAAATGGAGAAGAACCTACAAATTTAGAGGACAAATTTCTAGACACACGGTTATTTTAAATCCATATCGTTGATGAATACTTTGCAGATATCATCCAGTACTTGAGTACAGGTACTGCACCACAAGAATATAACACTGCGCAGAAGAAAAACCTGGTAATATGGGCCACAGACTATCAGTTGATCGTAGGACACTTATACAAAATGGGCGCAGATAGCATCTTGTGAAGATATGTGCTAGAACATGAAAGACAAAGGGTTTTAGTAGAAGATCATGAGGTAATAGCAGGAGGAAATTACGCAGGAAAAATCTACCATGCAGAAGGTATTGCACGCAGGACTATGGTGGTCGACCATTCACAGAGACTTGAAGGATTACTGCCAAAAATGTGATGTTTGTCAGAGGGTTAGAAAACCCAATAGAAGGGACAAAATGCCATTGTGACCACAGGTAACATTGCAGGTATTCGAAAAATGGGCAATCGACTTTGTGGGACCAATCTACCCAACAAAAAAAAGAACAGGAGCAAGGTACATTATCACCGCGACAGAATACCTGACAAGATGGGCGGAAGCTGCACTAGTGAAGGATTGCAACGCAAAAACAACAACACACTTTCTATTTGAACAAGTAATCACTAGATTTGGTTGCCCAAGAATTCTGATGAGCGACCAAGGAACTCACTTCATTAACAACACTATTAAGGATATGAATGAAAAATTTGAACTCCATTATCAAAAGAGCACACCCTATCATCCACAGGAAAATTGAATAGTAGAAGCATTTAACAAAATACTTGAGAATGCACTGACAAAGATCTGTAATGTCAACATGAATGATTGGGACCTCAAAATACCAG
>SNQJ01S0033356.1:35788-48955 GCA_010110895.2 Picea sitchensis | reverse complement strand
TTCCTCATATCGATCTTAGGAACGTGGTTGGTCTTCAACCCAATGTTGGAGTTTCTCCATTCTTGATTCATATTCCTTGTGTCCTCATCATGAATTTCATGGGACACATTTTCACTTTCAGGTGTCCTCTCTATTAGGAAATTTTTCAATCCTTCCATGATCTCCCTTTTTAAACCATCCATCGTAGTATCCATTATTGCCTCCAGTTCATCTTTTGTCACTGTCTTCTTTTGTAAGTCATTTATGTCCCTACGCATTTCTTCACCTTCATCAAGAGTCCAAGTAGGACTGTCTGGAGGCTTATTTGTTGTAGAAGTTCCCTTTTTGGGTGGCATCTTGGCCAAGTATCACTTTTGAACCTTCATTTTGAGGTGGTTCTGCTAGATAATATTTCTTCTGCTGTATCTCAGAATTTTCGACTCTTCTGGGTATGAAACTTTGTTTTTTGTAGTTCTCTGATATTTTTGCTCTGCAATGCCACAGGTCTGATCTAAATTGGATGTGCCAAATGGAATTTATTGTAACTTTCCCACAATTTGTTGATTTTTGGCCTTTCCAAGATATATCACTTGTATAGCGTGCCCCACACAAAATGATTGATATAAAATTATGAAACTTGTACCAGAAATACTAAGGACTGTCCACTATCCAATGCAAATGGTCTCACTCAATTTGGATACTCCGGGAATAAGTTATGATTGTTTTACCCGGAACACCTGCTTGAGACTAGTCAATAGGACTAGTCAGATACCCTATCTTCCATACGGTGTATCTACAAATGTAAGATGAAACAGAAGATAAAAGTTTTACCACATATACCTTACTAATTTTTGTGAATATCCTTCGGATTTCAGGGTCTGAAACATTACAGAAAAAGTTTTATAGCGAAAATTATGCAATGTCTCAATTCAGGATGATTCCAACACCCTATCTTTCACAAGTTGTATCTCTGAAAGTATAAGGCCTCAAGAGATGAAATTTTAACCCAATGTATCTTGATCCATCTACTAAATATCCTCCAATCCATTCCTTATGAAACTTTGTAGAAAAAAATGTTCTAGCAAAAATTCCAAGGTGTCTCAAATGTAGCAGTGAAACCCCAAGACCTTGAGCTCTGATACCATATGTTAAGAACCAAATATCAATATAGCATAGAAAAAACTCAAAATAAGAACTCAACGCCTTGAAAAGGAGAGAAATTTATATAATAAGCCTCTTCAAGGGGGCAACCTCCTTATGCCCACATAAATGTCCAAATACCAAATGATTCCAAATGAAAATATCTCCTTGGTATATATAGGAGACTGGGAGGTACAATTACAACTAATGGACTCAAGCCGGCATAAATAAAATAACATTACTAATGTAATATGCCCCAATTAAGGGGTAATGAGCCACTATTTAGGGATTAACACTGACAGAAAAAGGAGAAATAGAAGGAGAATTGGATAAAGGAAAGGAGGAAGCCTTGGACCCAATCATGATGGACGGCGACTAGATCAAGCGGATCATGGCGATAGCTGGAAAGATGTGCAGTGGAGTACCCTAACAATACAAGGTGAACACCAATAACAGATCCATAGCCGCGAGGGAAGGCTTGGCAAGTGATGAAGAGGAGGTAGAGGATCTTCGGGCTATGGAGCAGATTGAGGAAATCCTGTGCACAACATATGAGAGGAAGACGAGAGGTCCAAAAGCAAGAATAGAAGGCATCAATCCTATCCATATTAATTTTAGTGTGGAACCCATAAAACCATGTATGACTAACACACCAAAAAGAACACCACTGTTTAGACAATCGAATTTCAGGAGAAGGAAGACAGCAGGAAGTACATATACACAGGGAACAACAACTGGGGGAGCCAATTCAGGAAGCATTAGTCAAGTATCTACATCGCGCGGAGGTAGTAGTTCATCATTCAGGATGGCAGGACATGATCCCACTATCAAGTTACCATAATTCAAAGGAGAAGCGTCGGAGGACCTGGAAAAGCACATGTTTATCTGTGAGAAGATCTAGGAAGAAAAACAGATGATAGACGAGGACACCAAACTTGCACAATTAGAGATTACACTAAGGGATCGCACACTAGATCGGTATATGAGTTTAGCCACAAACAATCCACCAAGGACAACCAAAACAATTGCAGACATCAAGAAATTGTTGATAAATGAATTCCAGAAGCTAAGTTCAGAGGACCAGTACATGAATGAGATGATAGAAATTAGACAGAAACCAGGAGAATTTGTATGGGAGATTGACCAGAGATTTAAGAGACTAAAAGGAAAATTGAAATATCTCATGACAGATATGCAGCACATGCATATGTTCATTAATTCACTACTACCACACTTGAAATATCCACTGCGACAGTAGAAGTTTCAGACACAGGAAGAGGCTCTGCAGGCAGACCTGCAACTAGAAGAAAACCAATATCAGAAGACGGATCTAGCCATCAAAGAGCTGAAGGAGGATTTGAATAACTTGATGTTCCAGCTAAACCAGAACCAAATTAAGGACAAATGAGAAGTCGTTTGGTGTACCACATGCAGGATGGAAGGACACCATAAGATCAAATGTCCAACATTCGCATAGTATATGGCAGCAGGGATGCCAAAGCCGTTACCAATAGGACTATGGTGCGAAATCTGCAAGAAACGGGGTCATGACCCATATCACTGCCCAATGAAACAGAAGTACCAGATAGTCCCAAAGAGTTCATATTACAATGTTTGCAAGTCAGTGGGCCATGATGACAAAGACTGTAGAACTATGGAATTGATGAGAGAGAGGACATCAGATACATATAGGGTGCAGGAAGAAATGATGACTGGGAAAGTTGCACCTTAGTTTAACAAAGTACCAGCCCCATACAACACTGCGCGGCCGTAGTATAATATTGTGCATCAACCATATAATATCACACAGCCACAGTATAACACAATGCAGCCTCAGTACAATACCGCGTATTACAATCAGGCGCCTCAGTATAACACGTCATGAGGAGATCGAGATGGCTACAGAGGAAGAGGATGAGCAAGAGGAGGCTTTGGAAGAGGTATGGGATCAATGGTATGTCACAGCTTTCAACAACCAGGACACTATGCAAGAGAATGTCTACTTCCACCAGTGACTTGTATGTATTGTCGCGCATATGATCATGACACGGAAGAATGTCCTACATTACTAGGGAAGATCCAGGAAAAGAGGAATCAGAACAACTAGAATGTTCAATGGATTTTAGCGGAAGCGAGGGATGACGGAAGAAAAATCAACATAGTTACGTGCGAAGGAGATAAAACAGGAAACGACGCAGTTCGACAAGAGCTAGTACAACATCAATGGGTGACGAAGAATGATGAACCAAGGAAACAGTTCGACGTGCCGAACAAGAAGGAAACATTTAAGCAAGCCAAACAAGAATTTTGGAAACCAGACACCACATCGACCTCAACTGTGCAGCAGACCAAGGAAGTACCAGAGTACGAGATGCCTCCATCATTGGATCACACCAAAGAAATGCAGCCCCTAGGACAAGTAAGTACAATCAAAGGATTTTTGCAATCATGCATAAAATTACTAAATGATCCATCCTCTGTCAAGATATTATAAAGTATGTTATAAATATGTAGCATAGAGATAGAAGGAAAACTAGAATAGAAAACACTCAATCACCTACATAGAAGGAGAAGAACAAGTAGAGAGTTCAGGATGAATGCCAACATTGGATATTTCAACATGGGAGTTATCATATTGGATCTAGGATATGAAGCCAATGTATTATCCAATAAGACATGGCAATGTATGGGAGATCCCACATTAGGATAGACACCCGTTCAGCTGAAACTAGCAAACCAACACAAGGTTCTACCAATTGGGAGACTGAAAGGAGTGACAGTAGACCTGGATGGAGTGCGCACTAAAGTTGACTTCGAAATGATTGAAATAGTGGATGGCACAACACCATATCCAGCATTACTGGGATTCGATTGGGCGTTTGATAACCATGCCATAATCAATTTAAATACATGGAAAATGGCATTTGAGTCAGGAGAGTACAAGGTCATTGCACCATTAGACCCATCGGAAGGGGAGAGGTTTGTATAATCTACTTGCTTGGACTTGGAGGAAATTAGCCAGTTGTACAGAACAACTATGCGAGATGAGGATTACGTAAACCCAAATGTAGATGGGATACTCAATTAGCGGAGCATCACTTCCTATGTGTCAAACTCAGATATAGGTTTAGAGAACTGGCAACAAAGGCTACATGAAGTGTCCATAAGAATATGCACAAGAATAGACCACGCAATAAGATGGGTAGGTACGGAGATAAGGGAACCACCCAGTTTCCATGGGGTAAATGGTCTAGAAGCATTTTTTACACATTATGAAGATGAGGTGTTAGAAAACCAAAGATTCTTAGCACTAGATATAGCACTCAAGGCCACACCTGTAAGATAGTGGGGTGCACATAAGGAAACAATCAAGGATTGGTACCAATGTAAGAGGTTACTGCGCATAAGGTTTGGCACAGAACAGAGAAGCAACCAACAGCAGAAATATGATGGACTGGGGGCACCAGCGGAACACTTGGAGAAGTTCATATCACTGTGTAAAATGACTCCCCCAGAGGAATGGCCTCATCATTCCTACATACCTTAGAGGGCATACCAACAAACTGGTATACAGACCAGGAACTGCGTAGAGGAACTACGAGCTGGCCAGTATTGCAGCAGAACTTTACAGTCACTTTCTCATTCAAGCATGAGAAACCCAACATAGATGCAGCACTTAAGCAGATAAGAGGGGTGATATTCATTCAGGAACCAAAATTTGAACTCATAACAGAGGAACAACAGTGGAACAAACAGACAGGGAAAGAACTGTTGTCATGCTACCATGTGCAGGAAGAAGTACCAGAGGAAGACGACCCACATGATATTCAGATTGAGGAAGTTGAATGATCCAGGTGGATATCGATGGCCACCCACCTTTTCCAACTGGCTCAAAACAGTTTTCTGGCAATTTTGGCAATTTACTATTTTTAGCATTTTTAACTTTCGGGGCCATTTTGAGGGTCTAAATGAAGGTTTTTTGGGATAGAGATTCTTAATATTCACCAATGACATCATTGATCCCCCAAAATGAATCTCCTCGATGATACCTTTCCAACGAGCTATCATAATCCTAAAACGGAAATCGTATGCAAAAGTTACGACCTCGGGAAGTTAATGTACTAACTTACCCAAACAGGGCCCACATGACTTTTGGCGCTTCATCTCCTAGGGTTAGGTTTTTTTTATGTCTAGGGTTTTTGGCATTCCTGTTTATTGTAAAAATTCCTTCAGAGCCTCATTGTAATCATCTTCTTGTGAATGAGCACAGTCTTCACATCTCTTCTTAGAGATAAGCCGCCACCATTCCAACAAGATTGTTTCCGCTACATTTTACAGTTTCATCTTATTTCCTTATTGAATAGAAAACCAGTTTTATTGTATCTCTGTTATTTTGTATTAAGTACCTGTTAATAATATGTATTCATTTCATTCTTCTCATAAAATCCAGATCATTGAAGGCGAAAGAGAAGTGGAAGGTCCACCTCTAGAATCAGAAGTAATTGTTGTGTCAATCAAGGTGAAAAAATTCAACATTGGGACAGTTGAGAATCCCAAAATGGACAAAATTGGATACTACTGGGATGAGAAAATAGTTGAAATAATAACAGAGTTACTGCGCAAGTACAATGACCTGTTCCCCACAACATTTACATAAATGAAGGGCATAGCAGGAGAGCTAGGTGAAATGAAGATACCACTTAGAGTTGAGGCAAGACTGATCAGACAACAACCATACAGATTAAATATGATATATAAACAAAAATTCAAAGCTGAGATCGATAGGATGCTCAAATTCGGCATCATAGAACCTATGGAAGAATCAGAATGGATAATCCCAATGGTAGTTTAGAAGAAAAAACGAGGCAGGATAAGAATATGCGTCGACTTGAGGAAGTTGAACGATGCATGCATACATGATCCATTCCCTACACCCTTCACGGATGAAGTGTTGGAGAATGTAGGAGGACAAGAAGTTTATTCATTCACCGACGGATTTTCAGGATATCATCAGATCAAGATAGCGTCGGAAGATAGATACAAGACCACTTTTGCTACAAAATGGGGATCATACTAGTACACGGTCATGTCGTTTGGACTGAAGAATGCACCAGCAATATTTTCCCAAGTAGTCCTAGAAGCATTTAAGGAATTTATCCACCAGTTTCTAGAGTTATATTTGGACGATTGGATAGTCTATAATCTGTTGAAAGACCATGTAGAGGTCTTGTGGCTGATGTTAGAAAAATGTAGGCAGTGCCAGATATCATTAAACATCAAGAACTGCATCTTCGAAACACCATTTGGGATACTATTGGGCCATATAGTATGCAAGCAAGGTTTACCAGTAGATCTGGAAAAAATTGTTGTAATCGTTAACCTGCCACCACCAAAAATGGTTTGTCAACTAAGAGTGACATTGGGACACATAGGATACTACAGAAAATTTATCAAAGGGTATGCACAGATCACCATGCCAAGGGAGAAATTGTTAAGGAAATATACAAATTTTCAGTGGAATGAGGATTGTCAACACGGTTTGGATACACTGAAAGAAAAGATGGTAATAGTGCCAATACTAGTATTCCCAGACTGGGAGAAGACATTTTGCATACATGTAGATGCATCGACCATAGCACTTGGACCTATTCTGGCGCAGCCAGGAAAAGGAGAATTGGATCATCTTATAGCATTTGCTAGCAGAAAATTGTCAGAATCATAGCAGAACTATAACACTACAGAGAGGGAAGGCCTAGTTATGGTCTACGCGCTTCAGAAGTTCAGGCACCACTTATTGGGGAAATATTTTAAGATGTTAATAGATCATTCAACCCTTAAGTACCTAGTCAACAAGCCAGTGTTGGGGGAGAGAATTTTTCGATGGTTACTCTTATTTCAAGAATTTGATTTTGAAGTAATAGTCAACTAGGGAAGTTAAACGCAGGACTTGACCACCTATCAAGGGTCACGAACGAAGAGGAACCTACAAATTTAGAGGACAATTTTCTGGATGCACAGTTATTTTCAGTTCAGAATGTTGATGAATACTTCACAAACATCATTCAGTACTTGAGTACAGGGACTATGCCACAGGAATACAACACCACACAAAAGAAAAACCTGGTAGTCTGGGCGGCAGACTATCAGCTGATTGCAGGACACTTATACAAAATGGGCGCAGATAGCATCTTGAGAAGATATGTGCTAGAAATTAAAGACCGAGTATTTTAGAAGAAGCCCATGAGAGAATAGTAGAGGACACTACGCAGGCAAAGTTGTCACGCATAAGGTATTGCATGTAGAACTATGGTGGCCGACCATTCACAAAGACTTGAAAGAGTATTGTCAGAGATGCAATGTATGTCAGAGGGTTGGTAAACCTAATAGAAGGGACAAGATTCCATTGTGACCATAGGTAATGATTTAGGTATTCGACAAATGGGCAATAGATTTTGTGGGACCTATTAACCCACCAACAAAGAGGACAAGCACAAGGTACATTATCACTGCAACAGAATACCTGACAAGATGGGCGGAAGCAACACCAGTCAAAAATTGCAGCGTAGAGATAACCGCACACTTTCTATTTGAACAGGTGATCACTCGATTTGGTTGCCCAAGAATTTTGATGAGCGACCAAGGCACTCACTTCATTAACAACACTATTAAGGCTATGACTGAGGAATTTGAAGTCCACCATCAAAAGAGTACACCATATCATCCACAAGTGAATGGAACAGTAGAATCCTTTAACAAAATCCTTGAAATGCATTGACGAAGATATGTAATGTCAACGGGGATGATTAGGACCTAAAAATACCAGTAGTATTGTGGGCATACAGGACCACATGCAAGAATCTAATTGGACACACACCATTCAGATTGGTATATGGACAAGAAGCAATGATGCCATTAGAATTTCTAGTACCCAGTCTACACATAGCAACGATTACAAACATGACGGAAGGAGGCGCAGTACAAGATAGGTTGAATCAACTGATGATCATGGAGGAAGATAGGATCCTAGCAGGGTTCCACCAACAAGTTCAGAAAACAAGGGACAAAGCTTGTCATGATAGACATATCAAGAGGAAAATTTTCAAGGAAGGAAACTTAGTGTTGATGTATGACAGCAAATCCATTCATCATCCAAGAAAACTCAGAATGCACTAGTTAGGACCATATGAAGTAAAAATTGTCACAGATGGGGGAGTTGTACAGTTGAAGGACTTAAGAGGCACATAACTCAGAGGGATGATCAATGGGAGTTGACTAAAGTTGTACAAGGACAATCGACCACCCACAACTTGAAAGTCACCGCGCAGTAAAAAAAAAAAGAGATATAGTACATCAAAAGGGAACAACAAATGCATAGTGCGTCGAAACAAGAAGGATCACACGCCGAAAGGAGAAGGAGCATGCACGGTCGGCAATACAAGCCTGATGGAGACAAGGTCAATGTTTAGTTCAAAGCGAAAACGAGTGGGAAAGGCAGATACGACAAAAGAAGTGCCAAGTGACAGAGGTTAGCGGAATTGAATGCTAGAAACGACTGATGGGATGTTTGATTAATCACACCAACTAGATACGGCGAGGGAAATCAATGGCAAGTATGAAGGAATCAGCGGTTCATTTAATCCATAATCACAGTAACGTCTTCGACAAGCTTCACATGACGCCCATACAAAGGAGGGACGCAGGAGTGAAAAGGTTATTGCGAAATTGGAAAGGGCACAGAGCGATAGAGCATATGCAGTGGCGAGTGAAGGTTGAAGAGGTTGAAGAGGCTATTGAGCTTGGCGAACGACAATTTTTTCCCACCATGGCACCACCTAAACAAGGAGCATCGAGCCAGACTTCCTGACAACCCCGAGGTAGGACCAGAGCACAATCGCAACCAGAGGGAAGCGAACAACAACCATATCAGCTGCCAGAAGTCGTCAATGTGGACAAAATCCCATCATCAGATATGGCACTAGGAATCCCCACACCCATTGAGGAAGAAACCCAACAGACAACACCTGCGGGCATGGACATTGATATGTCGGAAGAGGAGCAGGGCCGACAGAATGAGGACACGGGCATCCAAGTGCAACTAGTAAAAGCCATGAGATTCAACGGGATGGCTCCAAACCAGGAAGCAATGGTCATGCCATAAGAATCACAGACAATCATGTTGGAACAGCCACAGGAGGGAACAATGGAAGATGTCACTGGTCGACCAGAAGAGTATGTCGAAGCAAGAACAATGGAGGATGGAACCTCAAGTCAGCCACCACAACGAAAGGACAAGAAAATGGTACCTAGGTCACCGCGAAGACAACCCATTGCAACAATTGTTTCGCCGCACATACCAGAAGGGGTAAATGTATCAACAAATTTGTTAGGTTATGTAGAGAAATTGAGGTACTCAGACCACGATGTAACGGACACAGACAAGTTCCCAAAGTTCGCTAAGAAAGTCTACCTACAGACTATGGGTATAGGACCCTTTGGGGATCCAATCCATCAACCACTCCAGTGGGCAGCAGGAATGGCCAAAACCAAGATTCTAGGTCTGTTGGACCTACCACACTTTGGCAGAGGCCAGTATGCAAACAGATGCATTAAGTAGTTGATGGCGATCACACGTGGAAGATATCTATGGCTAGAACATCTCATCTCAATAGACATAGAGCTCATCACGCACATCATAGGGTTTCCATCACGGGGTATGGATCCCGCACAGTTCCTGGAGGAAAAAACAAAGGATAAATCATTGGTCGAGGAGATGAAGAATAAATATGACACCGAAAGGGGGTCGCGCAGAATCATTGTCAAGCGGATTAGTGACATAGCGACAAGAATGGCCACAAAAATTATGGCATGCAAATTGCTCAGGAAATGTCACAAGGAGGAAGTCTCGGTCAGGGTTGTCACAGTTGTAGCACAGTGTTTTGAGGGCACCACACTCAGTTGGGCCCCTTATTTGTTAAATATGTTCTTAGACGACTATAAGGATGCACAGGATCTGGGGACAAATTTTCATTATTCATGGTTGCTCATCCTGATAGCCATTATGGGATGGAAAGAGTCAAACTACGCATTTTTCGCCACTAGACCCAAACCCTGCCATGGATTGCGATACTTATCACTTGGAGCCACTTCAGACACCAAGAATAGGAAAGTGAATGCAGTTGTATTCAAAGGATATCTTCGCGATCTATAGGACACAATCGCCAACACTTTGAGGATAACACCAGAATTTGTTGCACACTATTAGGGCATAGAAAACTTCAAATCCACTAGACATGCAATGTGGATCCATACGCGGAAGGACCTCGACAATCAATTGCTACAACTGCATTACTGCATCACCAAGGGGGACATACAAAAGTCCATTAAGGATTGGGAAGACGAATGGAGGATTCCAGTCCTCACTCAAGAAATACCCGCAGAAACAGAGGAGGAGGAGATAATACAGGAACATACACATGTTGAGGAGGTAGGGAAGGAATAGACACAGCCCGAGGAAGTGACAGTGCCCAAGAAGCCAAGGATGGGTCAGAACAAGGCACAACAACAAAAAGGGGGGACATCCAAGACACGAGTCCAGACGGGAAGAAGAAGAACACACAGGCACCACAGGTATAGCAAAAACATGTCGATGCAACACAGGGACATACATCAACTGCTACTCCACAAGAGCCAGGTCATACTAAACGGCCAGCCACCCAGACGGGGGGTGTGCGCAAGAAGACAAAGGCACATAAAATGCCTCCAGAATACATGATCACAGAGGATGATGTAGACATGGTGGACCATTATTTCCAAGATCGCACATTCGAGGATTTTGAGAATGTTGCATGCCAAACGGACATAATTTAATAAGAGCTAGCATACATGCAACAGCTCCTCAGGTAGATTGGGGAAGCATAGGCAGCCGACAGCAACATAGAAACAAGCTCATCAGCATCACAGATAGGAGGAGAACCTAGAGCAAGCAAGCAGGATACAATCCAGACGATAGCACAGCCGAGTTCAATGTTTCACGTCACACCCAGCATTATGCGCATGGACGAAATCGTCGGGCAGACACCTCTAAATGACTTGGCTCAACTGCAATTGGTATTGCCGCGAATACAAACCAAAGCCTTGTATAAACTGTAGGTCAGAATTACATAGGAAGTACAGTCTCACGCACGCACAAAGACAGTAGACAAAGGATGATCGGGATAGAATGGAATTGATACTTGAGTAGGCCAAGCTCGAGACCAAGGATGAGAAGGAACGCGTGAAGGGACTAGAGTAGAAAGTGGCCATAGCCTACGAGAAGATCCCAAAGAATGCGTAGACGGCTGAACTCATGGCGACAAACAAGATTGATCAGATTGTGTAGACAATCGATCAATACCAACAGGAGATCGAGAATATTTGGGAGAATCTCACACCTACCAATCCACCGTAGGTGAGGGAGCAAAGGAAACAGGAGGCAATAGTGAAGATACAAGAGTTAGAACGACAATTCCACGCGACGGTCGACTTGTTCGAGAAAGCAGTGCAGCTCTGGATGAAGCTGGAAGAGGATCAGCAGGTCCAGAAGTGGGACCAGGAAGGAGAAATGATAAGCGCAACTATCCAGGACCTCAAGCAGAGGTAGAAGACAATGTCGATCATGGAGCACGTCAAAGGGGCACAGGAACTCATAACTGTGAAGACACAGAAAAAGGAGAAATGAGCTCAAATGGAACCGCTCCAGGAGTGAGTAGCAGAGGTCATTACACAGGAAGAGGAATCCAAAACATACATGGCACAAACCTAGGAAGAATGTGCAAGGATGGTCAGCGACGAAATCGCAGTGCAGATATTGGATGCACTCAAGGAGAAGACTGCGCAGGCCCAAACACAAGCAACAGAGCTCATGGAGAAGTTCCAAGTGATCACCAGGGAGATCTATGAACCACACAGGGTTTAGGTGGCTCGGGATGAGCCACATGTCAGTGTTGGGGACCTGTTGGAAGCAGGCCAAATCGAGAAGAAAGGATATTTTGGGAAGAAAAGCATGCACGAGGAAAGCGACGGCTGGAAGGAAGATNAGTAATAAAAGGAGATAACATAGACGAGAAGATACGAGAGGAGAAAGTTTGAAGAGACGACAAGAGGAAGGAGTCATGTTTTGATAACTAGTTGTAATACTCTATAATCCGATCCAATTTTGTATGTTGTTGAGTTGAAGAGGGGTCAGGAGGGTATATCTTGAGGGTTAGATCACAGGCTGAGGAGCCTAGTGTGATCTAGTCTGCCTCATAATAGATTATCTAGTCTGCCTCATAATAGATCTCAACCCGACTGAGGATGAGTTGTAAAGCGCACAGCGTTGTAGTTTTGGAACTGCCATAATAGAAGAGATTGAGATCCAGATCTTTGTGGACGTAATTGAGGGGGTGAACCACAGTAAAACCTATGTTAAGTGATTGAATGCTTGTGTCTCTTTTATTGTTTATGAGTAGATGTTAGAATGATATATGAATGAATGAATATAATCACATTACATGCATGAATGGGAATGCCAGTATATTGCTTTAATAAGTTAAATAGAACTCTCAGTGCACACTTCACAGATCTCCATTCAATCCTGGACTACAAACACTTGAGTATTGAAGTCACCCACGTTAGAAAAACAGGACCGCGGAGTAATAAAATAAAACAAATTCAAAAACAAAACATAGAAGATACACAATACAAGAGACACAGATTTACGTGGTTCACCCAGTGTGGACTACGTCCACCAAAGAAATTGCCAGGTCCTTCCCTTATTATTATCTAGCATATGAAGGGATACAACCTACAGCAAACCCGTTGTAACTTCCTCTTCTTTCTCTCACAATCTCCTATCTCAGAATACAATATTCGCAATCTATCATAGCTGTAATACATTTCCCTCATAACAGAGAGTTCCCTTCTAGGGAAAAAAACCCTAACATAATTTCTATCATTAGATCTGCGACCTTATAATGAACGGTCCATATTTACAATGAAATTACAATATACATTTACAAGGCAAATTTT
>SNQJ01S0033356.1:8017-25722 GCA_010110895.2 Picea sitchensis | reverse complement strand
TGGTACTCCATTCTCAGTATAATCCATGATCTCCTTCTCGTGGTTAAATTGTTTCCTGAAGGAACCAACTTTGATACCAATTGTTAGATTACTAAGGGGGGGGGGTGAATCAGTAATGGGCAATTTATACCATTTATTAATCCTTTTAACCACAATGCATATTCCTTTAACTTATTCAACAATGTTCATCAATTCATCAGTAATATGTTATTTCATCATATAACATTAACATCCATCAGTGCATAATAAACAATAATAGACACATCCACATAATGCAAAGTACAACAATATTTACGTGGAAACCCAATACCGGAGAAAACCATGGAATTATTTTATTATATGTCTTTAAGAATTACATTCAAGGAAGCACAAACTTCCAATTCTTTGAATCCAACCAGAAGGAGGCTCCAACCCCTTGTGTTCTCCAACTCCAACTGGAAGGTGGCTATAACCACCCAATTCTTTGGATCCAACCACCCAATTCTTTGGCTCCAACCAGAAGGAGGCACCAACCCCATATGTTCTCTGGATCTAACCGGAAGGTTGCTCCAACCACCTAGTTCTCAGGCTCCAACCTGAAGGAAGCTCCAACTCCCTGATTCTCCAACATCAACCAGAAGGAGGCTGGAACCCCCTTTCCTTGCCCCGTCCAACTGCCCTGAAATATAAGTGTCAAATAAATGATGAAACCAATGCCACAATGTTACTATGAGATATATCATTGTAAACTTGTACCAATCTGTGCCAATAACCTGTCACAACCTGTACCAACAACCTGTAACAATCTGTACCAATAACATGTAATCAGCATGTACCAATAACCTGTACCAAATACACCAAAAAACTTTATCAATACTATCCTCAATATATCAGATCTGATAACATAGATCTCATACCCAATATCACAAGAATATCATTCAACCAATCACGTACATCAACAACTAGTACAACTTGTACCATTACAAGTGAATCAACCATGCGCATCACAAAACCTCACAACCATCACCAATACCAAGATATCTATGCCACATCAACCATAAACCATGTGCCAAGATCACTACAAATATGTCCAACAAGATTACCAAGAAGTGCCTCTAACAATGTACCAAACATGTACAAATAATGTATCAATAACAAGCCAAGTTATACCTCATCAAGATGTATCGACATCACCATACCATACACCTAATGTATATGCCAACCCATCAAATAAGTATCTCATATATGAACTCAACATACACCTCAACCATATACCAAAACATACATCAAGACAACCAATAATATTCCTATAGAAATGCATCATAAATCCATAAGCCAGATACCATAAACCCTTACATAAAACCATGTGCCAAACCTCATTGTTATGTAGCCTCAACCATGTACCATGTCATGACCAAATGTAACCATCAAAACATGAATATAAACATACCTGTAACTCTATAACAGACCTTGTGTATGTGATCATAGACCTGCAAACCTTCCTTAACTTCAACAACAAGAGACTAGCATTTTCATCAAACTTTACTTTAGTCTCACGTGACTAATTTTGGATTAGTCAACAACCCCAACTTGCAACAAGAATAACTATGTATGTGTACTGCATAAAGTTATGAAAATTATACACAATATTCTTCAATGTCGTATCTGCAAATCCTCTAGTTTTCACTACTTGGAAACCTCCCAGAAAAGGAGTTATAGAAAAAATGGCAGACCTTGCTAAATTATGGATTATTCTAGAGAGCGAACTTGTATAGAATTCCACACGTGAAATATTTTTTGTATGGATCTGAAAATGTTACAAAAGATATTGCATACTATATTCTAACCAATGCATTTTGTCTCACTAAATTTGGATTTGTTATGAAAAAGTTATAATGTTTTTACCCGGAAAACTTGTTTTGGACTAGTTTCGGGACTAGCCACAAACCCTATCTTCCACAGAATGTAACTCCCAAACTACAATGACCCCCAAGATTAAATGTTTATAATAGTCACTTGGATATGTTGTCTCAACAACCTCTAGATTTCGCTATCTGAATCATTCTAGAAAATAAGTTATTGTGAAAATGGTGAGATGACCTGTAAATAACATACCTTAGAAAGAATCATTAAAAGATTTATCCTCCCTTGAATTTTCGGCCTTCTTTACTTCACCTTCCCTCTAAATTCACCTTATATATCATTTGGTTACTTCATCTATTGTACATATTTAATATGCTCAATAGACGCTAATGGGAGACCCTTTCTCTCTTATTTATATTCTCCAAGTAGCTTCCTCTAGAAGTATCCACTTGACCACTTTGTCCACTTAGCCACTTTTTCCACTTAGCCACTTTCTCCACTTAATCACTTTGTCCACTTAACCAACTTTGTCCACTTAGCCACTTTTTCCACTTAACCACTTTGTCCACTTAGACACTTTGTACACTTAACCACTTTGTCAACTTTATTATTTAATTAATTTCTCCTTGCAACCACATTGACTAGGAATGTTCTTGAATACTTTCTAGAATAATTGACTTTTTTTTGACCTTATAGGGGCTTCTAGAATACTCTTGGGGGTCCTCCAATTTCACAAGGCCATATCTCACTAATCGTGAGGAAGGGAACAAATATGAATCACAAGGCAACATATACTAGATCAACCATGTATATCCATAAGACTGAATACTCAATAAATATAAATGTTTTTTGAACATCAAATAATAAACACTTGAACAAACACATGAAACATGGAAAAATACAATGAATCCTCACTACACAAGAATCCATAAATCATGAACAGTAATTGATGCTCAAAAGCTATTATTTTATTCAAATGAGAGAAAAATGGAAATGGTCAACAGAGAAAGTTACAAACTATTAACAAAATTCTCATGGATCTGTGATAATGAAAACATTACAAGAAGTTTTATCCCGATTCTCATACAAATTTTGACAGAGTTTCAATACCCTTTGACCCCTGGATTCCTTCCAAAAGGAAGATCTCATTTTTCTCTTTAAATCTTGTCTATATAGTTTTCAAATGTTGGATAACTCCCTCTAGAAATGTGGATCTACAACCAACTCCTGATCCCTTAATAGGTGGATATAAAACCAACTCACCCATCCTTTATGTGTTGGCTCAATGATCCCCAAGTCAAATTGATGAGGTGGATGCTCCATTGACTAGGTGTTTTTTCTAGGAAACATAAATTTATGAAATCGGGAAAAATATTCTTCAAATATCCACTCACATATCATAAATTGTTCCTTATTTTGGGAAATTGTTCTCTTTTTACAAAATTTAACCTGTTCTGAAAAAAACCCATGTTTTATATTTTTGAAATCTGGCTTCATTTGCTCAGAAAACGCATAAGAAGTCTAAAACAATCACATACAGGATATTTCTGCATATTTGACCAAATTGTTGACTAAGATATTATAATTAATGATGAAGTATGAGACGATCAAAATAAGAGAATAACTATGTGGATGTGGTGCTAAACAAAATCCATATTCCCCTTTGCTTCGTTGGACAACCGAAATATACAAAGTGACGAGCAAATTTCATCTTCAGAAATTCTTGTAGTAGATTGCAATTTATTTGTATGAGAGTCGCTACCAGAAATTTTGAAGCGGTTTACAGTAGAATATTTTCTTGAATTTTCAGGGGATAACTTCTCCAACTCTAGTAGTGATGGTTGCACTTGCTTTCATGATGGTTGAGTTGATGACCGCAATGATGTATTTCTCACAAAAACATGATAATATCCCTGAGTAGATTAACAATTTATGGTAGAATTTGAAATACTACTTTAGTTTTCATGATGTGGCTGAACTTGACTCATCAAACTTGATTTGGATATAATCAAATCATAAATAAATACCTCAGAATGATTAAGGCATGAAAATTTTGACATCCTTTTTTATTATATAACATCTTACCAGGAAAAATGAATTTCATGTAGCTGATCCATTGCATATCGTAAGAGTTTCGCTTTTGGAAGTTAAAATATCCTATAGTGATAATACTTATTTGAAATGTAATCGTTCTACTGATATATGAAGATCCCATGAAACATACACTGGATTTAGATTGAGGCGATGATAGGCTTAGCGAAGCTTGTGAAATTTGGAGAAAATTCAAAAATTTTGACAAGGTATATTTTAGTGCTAACAACCTCTTCGTACCTTTTTTCATGGGCATAACGAAAATACACAACAACCTACTCAGCATGATTAAGCACCAGGCCTTTGGTATAATTATTTTTGTATTTTTCAGTTTCAAATCTGTATTTCAAATGGCTTAATCCCTCCCACCTAGCTTGTGGAGTGTCCTTGACAAAGTAATCGCCTAGTTGAAAACCATAAGGGATAAAAGCCCTTTTATTATATTTGATTAGAAAAGAATTAAACCCCTAGAAAATTGTTTGATAGAAAATTTCCCTCAAGACTAACTTATCAAGGACATATGCAAGTACTAAGTGAGGTGAACCTGTTGTTCTGAAAATCCTAATGTATGTATACTTCTCCTCCATATACCAATTACCAATGTGTGACAGGATTTTCTTCACATCCTTAGATAACCTATGGAATTCTTGGTGAAAGATAGTGAAATAGAGATGAGCTAAGAGAAAGTCACATATCATGGAGTATTTCTTCTTATATGTATTTTCCCATAATATGTTGAAGTATAAATGGACCAATAGTTATGAGATATGTTAGCTCAATTTTAACCTAGAAAATACATTTTTGGCAAAAACAATATCCAACAAATAAGAATACATATTAAATGAGGGTACTTCACCAGACATAGGATTTTGTGCCTTTTGAATTCGGCCACTAAGTTTCTTCAAAATAATGGTCCCCTAGTTGAATATTTTCCCAGTGGTAGCCAATGTGTATGCCAATGGCATCCAAGCCTTAACAAATCTTGAACAAACCTCCTTATCGTACAAACAACAAGTTAAGACCATAATATACATATAAGGTTATCTTATGTAATGTCCCCATTTTTGGATTCCCCTACTCCACAGTCAGAGGTAACCTTGTGATTTTATCTCATCATGGTCGGAGGAGTAAAATGGGGTTAACATTGAGATCAGTCCATTTGGAGGACTTATATGGGACCCACGCTAGTCCCTTCACCATCTTTCGTCATCAGGATCATTTTCACACAGTCTGCTTTTGGTTTCATGGTGTGTCGATGATTTCCGTAATTTTGGGTTATTATTGGGCATACTTTAATTAGTTACACTAAAGTTATTATTTGGATCATATGATTCAAGGGAATACCTTTGTGTAATAGCTCGTTGGAACTAGGATGGAAATATCTAAATTTTGGGATGATAAGAAAGGGACTTTTGGCGTTCGGGAATGTATTAAAACCCAACTAAGCACTTCTCATCATTTTAAAGGGGTTAAAAAGGATAATTAAATGAAAAGTAAAAGGGAAATAAGGAACCTATGGATAAAGTCAACATGGAAAGATTTAGAAGGGGTTTGGAGAAGTATTAAGGAAGGGTAGCACCTCACCTTCCTTATTATGATTTGATCTCTTATTTGGAGTGCTCTTGAGAGCCAAGATTTCGTTGGGGTTTTGACAAAACCCTTCCATTGTGGTTTAGTTTCAGTAGTGCAACATCCAACCTAGATAGATAGGGAGGACGATACATCTGAGTCTTCATAGGAACTTCATTGTGTGTTTGTCTACAGTTATTGGTGAAATGACTTGTTGGAGGTTCATAGTCTTGCTGGGGTGACCTACTTGTTCCTTTTCTGTAGGACCGTGGGCACTTGAGTAAGTTGTGGAGCTTGTATGGAGGTTTGTGTTACTGTGAGGAGGCCATGGGGTTTGTAGAAGGCTCAGATTTCTTCCTATTACAGAACCGAGAACCAAGGAGAGGCCATGGGGTCCTTTTAGGGGTTGATTCACTCTTATGAAATTCATGTGGTGACAGAGGAGGGTCGTGAGCCCACCTTCAACATTTCATGGGAGACGATTCACCCTTAGAGTAGAGCCACATGGGATTAGAGGGGTCAAGTTTTTTTTGTTGGTCGAGCCTCTCTTTGCAAGGACGTTTTGGATAGGAGAGACTATAAGGGTTATAGGAGGTGCTTATTTCCTTGGGGGAGGTTTTCTACAGAAGATTCATCTGCTATAAGGACCATGGTATTATTTCTAGGTTTCACATTTGTTTATTGTGTGTTTTTTCATCTTCCCTAACAACCCATAAAATATTTGTATTGTTACTGTGTTGGATCCATCCATAATAAAAATCCCATGGTGATTTTCCTATTTCATGTGTACCTGGAATATTTGCAATATGGTTGACAGAAGTTCACTAAATAAAATGAATTCCAATTGTTTGTACAAAGTCATAAATCATATTTGTGCATAAAAAAGTATATGAGTACAAACTGTTTGATAGAAGTACACACACTAAGACATCATAATTTTCACAGAAAACCATTAATATCATATCCTAGCTCTACCTAGGGATATTATAGTGGTATCGAAGTTTGTTTCCCTTCCAACCTAAGGAAAAATCAGTGAGGAATTAGTGACCAAAATATATATTCTGATGATGCAGTGGCTTAAGAAGTTGAGGACAGATCCAGAACTCAAGAGACGGCTAGAAACAAGTACATACATGCCGTACTACTTGGAGTATATAACATTGGGTGAGGAGATCCATGTAGTTTTTTCCTTTAAGGACTATTACACCCTCTGGTACAGAAGATGGCCCAAGGATATGGACGAGGATTCCCTTAAAATAATATGGTAGAAATGGAGGAATGATTAGCATGAAGGACGGGTGGAGGAACATACATCTGGCTAGGTTGAAGATGTGTGCATAGAGGAGGACCAAACAACAATTCATGATACACCATTAGAGATAACTCATGAGGCCAATGACACTAGTGTATTGGATGGGAAATGTGAGGATGAAACACCTTGCCCCACTTATTATGACTATGAGGAAATGCCCCAATCGGTCGATGTTGAGGATCCAACATCTCTCTTTGTTTATAATGTTGTTGATGAGAGTGGTTCAAGCATTCTAGCACCTAAATATGACGTGGGTTCAGGACCTCATCCTAGTTATGACATGTATGGTGATGCATGTGTGGAGAATGACAATGAAGGGGATGAGATAAGGTTAGAAATAATGTATGAGGAGGATAGTTCATGTAAGTCCTATCATTGCACGATATCATCTAGTGAGTCAGTTAGTCCCTTCCATGATTTGGAGAATAAAAATGGTCACGGAAGAGAAAATTGTGTAGGTGTTGACAAGGAAAGATGGTTCTCATAAGTTTATTGAAGATATTATGTGGAAAGTTTGAATGGAGGAGAGACAAAAATAAGTTGCAGATAGGATCACTAGTGATCAATTACACATAATCAAATAAGCACTAGAGCAAATGAAACCCAATTACTTGTAGTTGTTCACGGATAGGGAATTTTCTCTTAAGTTCACTGAAGACAAGGAAAGGGAGATGAGGAACTTTGTTACTAGCTTAGTTTGGCACACTCTTCATCATTGAAAATAGGAGAGACTCCATCATATTTAGCAGTCATGACATGTGAGGGAGAGAGTGAAATTCATGATTTGAGGGAGGAGACTCTTATTACAATCTTCCATAAGGAGCATTTAGAGTTACATGTGCTTGAGGAGAGGTTTGACACAGATGGTTTTGACCATGTGCCTGTTTTGCATAATGGCGATCATGATTCACTTCTGTTGGAGAGCCCACTAAAGGATGAATGCTTAGATACAAAGGATATAGTTGAGCACATCCCTTGTGGACCAGGCCACAGAGAAGTATATGCATCCATGGATTGGTTGGACAAGTACATGACAAACATAGGCACACTATGGGATGCAGGTTTAGGTATCATAAGTAGAGTGATGGATATAGTAGTTCCTATAGGACACAATATGGTACAGGACGATTTAATGGTCGACAATAGTGTGCACAGGTATTCATTAGAACATGGTTAATTCCTTAAAATCCATGAGAATAGTTTCTTCGGAACCCAACACAATGTCACAAAAACCCATGTCGATAGAAAACATATGATATTTCATGTGATACTGACCAATTTGGAGACGCACATTTTCACAACGCCCCCCACATTTCATGGACCTGCCATTGGAAATCATGATTTGAAAATTATTGACTGCACAGATAGAACAATTAGTTTCTTGGGAAATGCAGTGATGAATAAAAGTATGGGTGCTTCCACTGTCAACAAGGATGATGAATTTCTGATGCTTGATGTAACCAATTAGCTTGAGGGTTTGGGGAGCAGAGAATTTAGTGAGAACATTTAGGGAAATGACCAGTTCAACTTTGGGAGGGTCGCAGGGTGGGGTCATGTTAGTGGGTTCAAGTGACTCAGCCACAGGGGGGGCCTCGACATCGTCTTAAGAAACATCCTCGGAGATGACCATAAAAATATTTTGTTCCTTACACTTGTGCCTAGGAAAATATTTGTCATCACAATTATAACAAAGGCCTTTGAGTTGGCGTTCAACCATTTCTACTCTGGTCAATTTTTGGATGTTTAGTGGAGTGGAAGGAGGAGTGGGAGTGACTATTTTAAGGTGAAGAATAAAGGAGGGTTTTCGGGTTTGGGAAGAGAAAACCTAGTGTGCTTCCTTATCTCTTTTAGTAGCTTCCACCCAACTCTGAGGTTGAGCCATGAGGACATGGGAACGGATCTCATCCTTGAGGTCACTGATAAAACATTCTCTAACAAAAACATCAAACATGCCCTATGTGCAGAAATCCAATTGCTCAAAAGAAACTACAAAGTCTTCCATTGTTCCAGATTGTTTCAACTTTGTCAAACGACCTAAATGGTTGGTGTCAATGTCAAAGCATTCATAAATCTCTGCCACAAAGTGTGTCCAAGCCACATACCCTTAGCGAACATTTTTTCTCCATTTCCACCATTTCCAACATTCTTGATCTAGATGGAGAACACCATACCAGAGTTTGGCCAACTCATATGTAATTCCATACAAAGAGAAATAATGTTCCATTTGAGTTACCCAACCAGTGGGATTTAAGGCATCAAATTTATTCACATCCACCCGCGGAAGGCGTAGGTCACACTGAAACTGATGGGGTTGAAAAGTCTGGGAATTGGAGGAAGTTTTACCTTCAGAGTGCAAAGGTGGGTCAGAGGAGGTAAGGTCTGCAAGGATATTCATCTTGGCATAGATCGTGTTAGTTAAGGATGCAAGCTAGGTAGTGGGGTCCTGTTTGATGGATTCCATTTTTGCGTCTATGGAGGAATGCATGTTTTTATTGATGGTGGCAATATTGGCACTGAGATTCCTCACTTCTTGTTGGGTCTCTGTGAAAGTAGAGGACAAGGAATTGAAGCAGGCTTCTAAGTCTTGGCTACGGGTGTGGGCCATGATGAAGAGGGAAAACGAAAAGGGATGGGTGGGACCACACAGAAAATGGGTTATGGGTGAAGGGTATCACGACGATCAAGGCAACGAGGGGAATCCAATGGGATAAGGCCCAAATAAGGGTGTGAGGTCCATGGGAAAACAAATTGTTGAAAAATGATAGGTATGACTACGATCAGGGCGAATAGAGGAATCCAATGGGATAGGGCTCAAATAATGGTGCCAAAAGGATCCATATTTTATTTTTTTACTCATGCAGAGTTATATTCTAATCTGAAGAATATTGCAGTGTTGAAATGCCCAAATTCTTAACAGGAAGAAATGTGTAGTAATTTCACAACTAGAATGTAGGAGGCACAATTGCGCAGCAATAGATCTTGTCTGTTATGTTTATGTTTCCGTCCTAAGGGTTAGGGTATGCAGGGTGTCTATAGAAAATGGTTTTCCATGTGTTATAGCTCTCTGATATACATGTGGGATCCAATAGTAGTACTTAGAACAATATCTTAGGGAACCAACTAAGGAGGCTAGACTACGCCCTTAGCTGTACCACTCGACTACCTAGGTACTAGAGAGTATCTTCCTGAGTGTTGTTCTCAGTGGCACTATAGAAATCAGGCGGTCGATCGGTTTATCTATGGAGGGCTTCAAGAGATCTAGGCCAATCCATATACAGGTGTTGTCTGATGTGCTACCACTCGAAGGGGTACCAACAGGGGTTACAAGGGTGGCCAACAAATGTGCGCTTAAGTACCATTTGTATTTCCTATGTGTATTACTCCCCTACTGCTGGTTGATGCCCATAACGACAGATCTTTGTAGATTTAAGATGCTGGAATATGTCTTTACCCTAAAAAAAAATAGCCCACAATTTTCTGCCGAGGAAAGTGCTCTAATACCACTTGTAATATTCCAGATATAATATAGTATGCAAAACATAAATATTTAGCAAGCAATGGAAAAACAACAATAATGTAACCATATCAATATTGGAATAATACTAGAATAACATCATAAAGAGAACATTTATTACTGATAGCAATGTTCACTTGCCTCTTCGAGGGGGCAACCTTCAGTAGAGCAGAGCTCTATTACAATAATCTCCAAGACAAAACTTCGCATACCCTCTACTCCTATTTATACTAAATCTGTCTATCCAAAAGAACAATCTAGAGGAAGATACTTTTAGAAGCAAAAGCTTCTATTAAGTCTTCTTACATTTAACATATTCTTCCTTATTGCTAGGCCTTATTAATATTGACCGTTATTACAAAGAAATATATTATTCTACCTACGTGAGAGATTAGAAAGGCTAAGTTCTGAAACTTTCTCCATCTATAGACCTAGACCTGACACAATCTTTTAACTAAATTTAATAATCCCTTGAAGACTCAAAACTCATCAATATGAGTCTCATTAGAGTTAACACTTTATGTATATTACTTACACAAGTTCTTATACATACCCAACCTATGTTTTCTATGTTTTATGGTTCTTCAATTATATATGCTCAAATAGATTGGACTTATGTCTTCTCAAAGCTTTGTGAAGACCGCCCCATAGACCTAACATTGCATTAAAGTAAATTTGACATCATCAAAAGCTTTTAAAGAATGGAAATGGATCACATGATAAGGTAAAAAGGACAAAGGACATAGACTTGACATTGCATTAAAGTAAATTTGATATCATTAAAAGTTTTTAAAGAATCGAAATGGATCACATGATAAGGGGAAAAGGACATAAATAACATCACGAAGGACTTTCAAGTTCCATGTCATCAACATTGTTAATGTCACATGTGTGGCATGAATAGCATCTTTCCACATGGCAATATTATTTAAGTATAAATGGATTTGTGAGACAAGTGGATACTTTGAGATCCAATGTGTGGTTTCAACATCTCTGTCTATTCCAAGTCAAGCGTTCATATCGAAGGAAACCAAAACCCAAGACAATAAAAAAAATATAAAAAATGCATTGGATAAAATGTCCTCAAAGCAAGGCACATTACCATCAACAATATAGTCCTTTTACATCATGCAACAAGTTTTGAAAATAAAGTTTGTCATAAGCTAAAATATTTCGGTAGATGACCCCCATGAAATCACTCGCAATGGATTGTTTCAAGTAGTAATGAACCAACCCCCGATGGGATGACATCTGGTTAAGCAGATGCAACCCGACACTCATGCAGTGAAGGGAGTTATTACTCTTATTTGCTAACCTCACATCTAGTCCACTCAGCATGAATAACATTCATGTTGTAGGGATGTTAGTGCGTTGGTATGTCAAAGGAAATTTAATGGTTCTTCGCGCAAATCAGTTATAGAGCACTGGAGCAGGTATGAAGCATTCGCTCAGCGTCACCTCCATCTTCATGGCTCTTTTCTCAGTCACTTCAATGGTTTTTATGAATGCTAGCTCTCACAGGTATTCTCTCACTTCACTTTTCCCTTTGGCTCTCATCCTCACCTGGCATTCCAAGCCTCCTTGGCATGAGCACTCTTCTCTCCATCTAGCTTCATCCAGCCTTTTGTTGGCATCCATGCCCAGTCTTTTCCTCATCAACATCGTGCTCCTAGCCTGCTCTTCGCTGGATCGACAACTTGGTTTATCCCTCAGTTGTAACTCCTCCACCAAGCCGAGAGAGCAAGGTAAGCATAAAAGAGGGCTGACCTATTATAGCTTCATGGCTTCGTGCAATGCATCGAGACCCTAGCTGACCCCTTCAATCCGACCACAGGGTTACGCTAGCCCCTCCCATGGCGAGTGGCAGGTTCCCTCAGGCCCACCTCTTAGCACCTCGAACTTCGCCCCTCACCTCTACGACTGCTAGCGTCTTGGGGTGCTTTGGTGAAGAAGAAATTCCTCCTCTTAGGCAGGGTGCGAAGCACATCGAAACCTTTCAACATCACCAACCCCCCAGCTCACCCAACATTGGAACCAGGACACTATGTTGTTGAGGAAGAAATCCCCCCCAGTTGGTTGATAGATTGGATAGCTCGAAACTCCACCCACGGGATGGCCTTGGAGGAACCTCCACCAACAGATCCTGATGCAAACGCAGTTCTTCATGAGGAACTGGTTGATGCAGACATAATTCTTCAAGAGGATTTGGATGGGCATACTGAACATTCCTTGCTCAACCCACATCGCTTTTCAGATGACCACCTTCAACTAATCTTCAAGATGCGTCGAAACATGGAGGACCAACTCCACAATTAGAGCATCCTCAGTTTCCGCATTGACCTCCTGTTCAACTCCCTGTCTGGTGCATAGGCTCAGAAGTGTTGTCCGACTTGCAGCCAATTGTTCGTCTTCACTTACAAAAATAAAGGATGCCTAAGTTCATTGCACCTATAGCCTTTATTTTTTTCTTTTTGATTCTCCACAAAAACCGATTATAGTCAATTTTGATTTTATTAAAAACTTTTATTTTTTAAAAAAAGCCATGTCTAGGCTTACGGCAATAACCACATTTGAGTTTCTAACAATAACCACATCTAATTTTCCTTATAGACCACCTATCTTGGTTTCCATGCTTATGACAACAGAGGTGACAAACTCTAATCACTATGTTGATATAGTTTTTCTTTAAGATAATACAATCTTTTTACTTAAAAAAAAAATGGTAGTGACCAAGGATGTGAAAGCAAGCACATAAGATTTATAAACACAAATATCCACCAAGAATATTCTCTAGTTAAAACCATGAAAATAAAATATCGTGACTTGAAAAATAAAAGGTGGTCCCAAAATAATTTTGAACTATCGGGATACAACACATCACCATTTAGAAATATACGTCATTCTATGCAAGTACTAGAACATTTTATACCAAGGAAAAAATATCGATCATGTATTTTTAAAGATCTGTCTGAAACACATATACAATCATTGGATGACTTAATAAAACATTAAGTAATGATATTAAATGACTTCGATTATTAACATCATATTCTAAAATTAAAAATATTAATTAGTAAAAAAAACCAATGATTTCGAATGACGTCATTTTATATTTCTTATGAAGTACCGAATAAGACATCAATAAACATAGTAACATAATTTATTAAAAATACCAAGAAACGTGCATGTGGGAGATTTATAGTTATGTCGTAATAAAACCTTTTTATTCACTTTTATACTAAAAAAATATTAGAATATTCTTAACTAGTAATAATGGTTTTTTTATAAAAAGTGGGATTTGTAATTTTTAAGATCAAATTAATTCGAGAGAGAAAATATAATCGTTTATAATCATTTATTTTTTAATTGTCATATAAAAATAATTAATGGTGCATTTTTTATATATATATATATATATATATAATTTTAAAGAATATATCTACTAAGAAAGTCTATAAGAATAATTATACTAAGAAAGTCTTATTTCTTATGAAGTACCGAATAAGACATCAATAAACATAGTAACATAATTTAATATTAAAAATACCAAGAAACGTGCATGTGGGAGATTTATAGTTATGTCGTAATAAAACCTTTTTATTCACTTTTATACTAAAAAAATATTAGAATATTCTTAACTAGTAATAATGGTTTTTTTTATTATAAAAAGTGGGATTTGTAATTTTTAAGATCAAATTAATTCGAGAAAATATAATCGTTTTATAATCATTATTTTTTAATTGTCATATAAAAATAATTAATCAGTGTAAATTTTTTTTTTTATATATATATATATATATATATATAATTTTAAAGAATATATCTACTAAGAAAGTCTATAAGAATAATTATACTAAGAAAGTCTATAAGAATAATTAGTTAAAGAATATGTCAACTAAGATATTTTAGTTGATAACTAAGATAAATTTGAATCCAATGGGTACTCAATAAGGAGAGCAATCCTTTGTTGATAATGTCCTAAAGTCATCTAAATGGTATAAGGATTCCTTATCTGGCTAGCATAATTAAAGTACTCCCTTCATAACAAGATTAAAGTTTTTTTGATCGTTTGATATTATGTAAAATATTAACTCTAATTAAAAGTTAAAAATATTGGTTCTAAAACTTCAACTTGTGAGACTTCATATTCAAAATTTATTATTTTTATTTTTTGAACATTAATATATTTATTAACATTTTAAAATTTATTTATTCAATTTTTAATATTTTATTATTTATATTTTAATTTTAAAAATTCATTTATTTAATTTTTAATATTTAAGTAAAAAAAACTATTTAATTTTAAATATATATAATTTTAAAGAATATGTCTACTAAGGGAGTCTATAAAAAAATCAATATTAGTAAGGAATATGTCAATTAAGGTATTTTGGTTGATTATTAAGGTAAATTTGAATTCAATAGGTACTCGATAAAGGGAGTTATGAATATTGCAATCCTTTGTTAATAATGTCCTAGAGTTATCTTTGTGGCTAGCATAATTAAGGTGCTCTCTTTATCGTTTGATATCATTAGGTAAGTAAGGCTTAGAAAGACAACTCAATTAAGGATAACATCACTAATTAAAACTATAATTCATTATTTATGATTATTCATAAAATAATTTTAGATAAGAATGATGTAAGTCAATTTTTATGGTTAATAAGTTCTAATCTTAGTTAAGATTAGTAAAGATTAATTTTGATTTTGATTATTTCACCCCATGAAAGTGGAAGTGAGGTGAAGATGTGCATTGGTTAGGGGTAAAAATGAAGATGTACATTTATTACAAATGCACACCCCCACCTTCTCTCACCCCACTTTCATTATCATACATTAAGTTTAACTAGGATTCAGATACCCTTTACCAAGTTAACTTAATACATCTGAATGCTAGTTAAACTTAATGCAGGATAATGAAAGTGGGGTGAGACTATATATATATATATATATATATATACTCACCCCACTTTGTAGTCCAAGCAATTGAGGCAAGCATTGAAGAGAGAGACTACATTGGAACGCAAATCAACACACACATAATCCCAAGAAAGAAGGAGATACATGTGGGGAAGGAATTCCATTCCACTTGCTTATTCCTTATTCATGAGTATAAGTACATAGGAGAAATGGTTGGAGTGGTTGTACCCACTCCAACTAATCATTAGTTTAGTTCATTTTAGGCATTTACCTTTTGTTACATGCATTTACTTGGTTATTTCCTCTTTATTACATATGAATATGTACTAATATCTAATGTATGATGACAAGGGCCTAAGAGGCCCCTACAACATCTCCCCCACACTTAAATCCTTGCTCATCCCAAGCAAGTGTGCAGATAGCTAATGACCTGTTACTCTTTGGCCTTTGTCTTCAATCTGGTAAATGCATCTGCAGTGAGTGAGTCTTGCAACGCTTTGCTCCCACCCAACAATAGTCCTCTTGATCCTATTGTTTCACTTCTCTCTGGTGCCTTCGGAGTGGTGAGTGGCTTGTCCTGGGTTGATCTCGCACCTGCACAACACCCTACGGTGGAGCTCCATGCTTCAACCAACCTACCATTTCTCTGCTTTCTGTCTCTTGAGGTCACAACTTAGGAACTATTTTGCAATTTTTGTAATAGGGGTCTCAATCATTTCAATGTTCTTGTCATCATATTTTCTTTAAGCTCTCATGTGTGTGTCTGTGAAAATGTGTCTCTCTTGGATGCCTTTAACCGTTGTCGACATGTTCATCATCGATGCTCTCTCTATGTGCTCACTTCTCTACTACTCATTGATCTTGTCTTCGTGCTGTTATTTAATATGAATTTTTTGTTGTCTATAAATGTATGGAGTCTTACAACTGATAATACATGAAGGATGACTAAGTATGACTCTGACACATAGTAAAACACAATTGCAAGGTTTAACTTCATGTCATCAACTGAGTATTGACTAATGTCAGTGAGAAATTGATCACTTCAACTAAAACCCGACTTACATTACATGAGTAGAGGGGATCGCCTTCCTTCAGAGAAGACACATGTTTAACCCCTCCCTTCTTTAAACTCCACTTCTCACTCAACTTAAATCTTGACTCAATTAAATGATATGCTATCGACAACATAAAAAATCATTTTTTTATTTTTAGACTTAGTAATCTTGGACGTGCACAAAGGTAAAGAAGCCATATCATTTACTTTTCCAGTTGCTCTTATCCATGATGACAATTCTTTTAACTCATCCACCAAATGGAGAGAAGATGGCGTTGGAAAAAGAATTCGACCAAACTTCAAATGGAGCACTGGCTCAACCTTCATCAAAATGTTTTGCAAATTTATGCACTCGATGGACAACTAGAAGATCAAAGTTAAAATATATATATTTACTTATACATCCATGTAGTTGTACATAGGATGTTGAAAATGTGAGCTCCCTAGAAAATAAAATGCAGCAAAAAGTGACTAGAAGCATCGGTGTTCTCCTATGATTCCACGTCGACGATCAAAGAGCCAAGTCGGTTACTTGAACACTCAGGTCGACCAGTCTCCGAGGTTGACATGGTCGACCAAGCTTTCTGCATTGAAAAGTAGACATGGCGAGGAAATTAAGTTATATATGTGTCGAAAATATTCTCAGAAAACTCTTCTTAATCGACATTCATGCTTATTTTTCTTTGCTTAAACAGAAATATGGGAGGGATTCACATTGAAAGCAATGCCAATGCATTCGAAAAAAATATTATGCTCGAGCCCTTCATACTAGCATTGGAAGCAACGCCAATGCATTGGAAAAAATATTATGCTGATTATATCAGTCCACAGATGTGCCCTCTTTAATTATGCTCGAGCCCTCTAGTCGACAGGTCGACTTCCCTTGTTGTATGCACATTTCGATTGCTCGACTTTCTTTCGCTGATTAACCACGCATAATGCTCTTCATACTTGTTTTTGCATGGTTTTCTTTACGTTCATCCACAAGCATCAACATCTCTTTTTATCTCTCCATCCACGGGTAATAGTTGAGCAATATTTTTTTTTTCTTTTGCATATCTGCAGACATATTTAATATATGAGTTCGTCATTTTTGTTTTGTGTGCATGCTTCACCATCCATGAGCAACATTAAACATTCAACAACATCCACGACATCCACGAACAAATAAGAAGTTTTCATTTCTTTCTTTGTTGATTAATTGGGTTGGTTGTCATTGATATCAATCCTTGAAGCAAGTCCGATAGCAAATTTCGGTAGCCTCAACATTATGGTTAAGGGACTTAAGTTTGTTTGATGTATAATTGTATGAATGTTAGTATATTTGCAAGTAAGACTATTCTAGATGGATAGAATATGTCATGCCATTTCCAGTGATATGTGGAACGTCACATAACTCCTCA
>SNQJ01S0033355.1:39026-68201 GCA_010110895.2 Picea sitchensis | reverse complement strand
TTTCTCACATAATCATCCTTTGAGGTCTTGTAAGAACCTCTATTTATATCTCTCACATGATCACTTCTTGCATAAGCTCTACAATCTATTTCCTTATGACAAAAATTATTGCAAGAAAAATAATAACCAAGAAAGAGATTTTGGTACCAATTTGTGAAAGGCCTTCTTAGTGGAACAACTCTTCTAAAATTGTTCTAGTTATTCTTATGAGAAGACTCAAGTTTCTGTTGGTCATCATTTCCTTTCCTACTGTTTCTTTCATTGTTCATGGAGACTTTGAGAATATTGGAATAGATTTTAGAATTTTCTTTATTTTCCTTTTATGATGGCTTTGCGACCTTAATTCTTGCATCTCCCTCAGGGGACTTTTGTTTTTCATCATAGCCAAGACCTGTCTTGATGAATGGTGACCTTTGGAAACTAAGAATATTATCTAATATTTCAATACTCTTTCCAAACTTCAAGATTCTGTTCAACTAAATGATTGTTTTCTCTAGTTCCTTTATTAAGGAAACAATTTTAGCCTCTAGGTTCTTACAATTTTCTTCCTTTTCTTTTAGTTGGATTCTCACCACTTTTTCTATAATTTTTTCTTCTTCTAGTTGATTCTTTAGGATGAAAACTATGTTCTTTGTTTCTTCAATATCATGATCCTCCTCTTCATATTTCTGCAATTGTTTTTTCTTCTTCTTTTTCTTAAACTATTTTTTCTAAGGAACTAGCGAGTTTTTATTCAAGATCTTCTTCTTTTGAATATATTTTTTCTTTCTGATTATCAACAGGATTTGTTTCCGTGGTTTTTGAGAGATATTATTCTTCATCATAACTATATTCCCTTTCTTCATATGAATACTTAGTAAAAAAATGTCTTATTCTACGACAATTAGATCATTTGATGGGTGGCTTGCCCTTGTATTTTCTAGGTCCTCCTTTTAGCTTTCTCACAAATTGTGCTTCTTTTGTCTCTGAATCACAACATGAATAATCATCAGATATCTCTTCACTAGATATCTCTTAATAAATTTTTTGTAGCATGTCCCAAATATATTTAGCTATTGTACACTTCATTACTCTAACAATATCAGAATCTGGCAGGCCACTCAAGATGGCCTCTATTTCTTTTTCATTTTTTTCACTTGACTCCTTCTCGGGTTCAACTATATAACCTATTTTTATTAATTCCAAAATAGAAAACCTAAGGGCCTACAAATATATCCTCATTCTTATACTCCATGTTGAATAGTTTGTTCCATCGAATAAAGAAGCTCTATTTGTTTGGAGACCTTCCTTACAATCCTTATGTGCTCAAGATCTTCCTTCCAATGGTTAAATTGTTTCTGAAGGAACCTTCTCTAATACCAAATTTTGAACTTATGCTTATACTGATAGGGAGGGTGAATGAACATAAGATATTTTTTACTTTATTTAACCATTAATCAATTATTCATCAACTGAGAAAAAATATTCACATATAAACTCAAACAATAATGTACGGAGCTTAAAACGGAAACCCAATCAGGAGAAAACCATAAACTTATCTTTATAAATGTCTATAGGCCCCAACCTACTATTAAAAATATTATAGGAACCAACCTACTGGAGACACCAATCTCCTTAACTAAGAACCAACTCAGTAAGATGTAGGCACCAACCTATTGGAGACACCAATCTCCTCAACTGAGCACGAACTCAACAATATTTAGTTACCAACCTACTAGAGAAACAAATATTCTTAAATGAGCACCAACTCAATAAGATATGTGTAGAAACCAATCCAAGATCTTCATACATAGAGTAATTCTAACTTCACCTGCATGCTTCGTTCCATAGACAATCCTTCAAACCATAGTAAGCCTCATAGCATCATTCCTAGAATGCAATCACTAACAAAAACATCCACTGACAACAACCTCTGCTGATGACAACATCCACTGATCGAAACATCCACCGATGGAAACATCACAATTTCAAAACAATGCACACAACAACCTCACGGACCTTCAGTTCTTCATAGCACACCTTGAGAACAAGAAAGACCCCAATAAAATCCCTTAGACTTTTTTTTCACACCAAAAAGATACCCCAACACCTTTTGCGCACCTCAGACTTGATATCTTTCTTTATTTCTCTCCAAATGAGAAAATATATCATGTATTTATTGTAATTTTGTCCCCACTTTTAAGGCAGACCTGTAAAGACTGGCTAAGTCGACCTCAATTTTCTAGTTGGGTTTGCTGACGAAAAAAATCATATCTCCTCATTCCTAGGGAGTTATAGGGAATGACATATACCATTGGAAATGTATCAGAATAATATTTCCAACCATATAACTTGTGCTCCCATTTGATCTAGGTATGTAGGGTAAAAATTCATTTAAAGATAGGGTATCCAAATTAATCATAAAAAATCCAAAAATAATACTTTCAACAATCTTCATCTTGTGATCTATATCTTGGACATCTATAGGATTGTAATATTTATCTTGAACATATGTAGGCTCCCCATGTATTTGAAATCAATAACAACAATATTTCCAACAAATACTTGTCCTTGTAGCACTATATGAGGTTCCAAATTTCTTTCATAATTTCATAGTGCATACTAAAGATGCAAGTGCAAATCAATTTTGATTTTGGATTACTAAAAAGAATTTTACATTTTGACCATTAAGTGATTTCAATTCTATAACACAAAAGTTGTGACTGAAATTCCTCCATCCATGTTTATTTAATTTAACTTATAGATATAGTTTATAATCATGGGCAATATTTAACTTAAATAAAATATATACTTGTTTAACATAAAGTGTACACTTGTTTAAAATAATATTTAGATAAATAAAATAAACCAGCTCAAGAAAAATTGGCATACCAAAGGTGTTGGATTCCATCCTCAGACATTCATGCTCTCTTTCATTCTCCATGCACAAACATTATTGTAACAAGGAAGAAAAACCAATAATACATATTAGCATATATATTTCTAAAATAATAAACATATAAATATTAAATAAGTGATTCAATCAAGAATAACATACCCAACCATGCGCAAGAATAACATACCCAACCGGAGTTCCATGGATCTAAGATTATTTCTCTCTTTTGATTCTACTCTCCATATTAAGCCATTCTTCCAAAAGCATAAATCTTTAATTTTCTGCTATGGTTTAGACGTTCTCATATTATAATCAAATTCTCTTTCAAAAATGCCTACATTAATGTGAACTAAGTACGATCATATACAAAATATTTTTAAATAGAAAATTTGGTGTGTGGTTGGTAAGCAATCAATGTTTAGAGTTAGATAATACCCCAAGATTGAAATCACTTGGATGTATGCAGAAAACACAAATCTAGATGTATAAATAGTCATTCTTTGAAGACCATAAATATTTCATCTTTCTACGGGGATGTATATGTTCTCATATAATAAAATTATCTTTCAAAAATGTCTGAATCATGATCTAAAAATAAACAAGATCATGTACTTGACATATTTTTAAATCTAGAAATGTTGGTTTCTGGTTGGTATACAATTACCTAAGAGTTTGAAAATACCCCAAGAAGGAATTCGCTCCGTTCTTTGTGAAAGTTCACAAATCTAGACATATTAAGTCAGATTCTTCCAAGAAGATAAGTATTTCCTCTTTCTATTCTGAAATAGATGTTCTCATATAATCAATTTCCCATGCCATGATCTAAACATAAGATCATGTAGAACATATTTTAAAATCTAGGAATGTTGGTTGGTGGTTAGTAAGCATCAAGTTAAGAGTTTGACAATACTATGATCATGTACAACGTATTTATAAATCTAGGAATGTTGATTGGTGGTTAGTAAGCAACAAGCTAAGAGATTGACAATACCCCAAGAAGAAATTCACTTCGTTGTATGAAGAAAATATAAATCTCCATATTACGCCATTCTTCCAAGAAGATAAATATTTTCTTTTTCAACTATGGGATATATGTCCTCATATAATCTAATTCTCTTTCAAAAATTCTTGCATCATGATCTAAACATAAGTAAGATCATGTTTCTAGCATATTTTTAGCATATTTTTAAATCTAGAAAAGTTAGTTCGTGGTTGGTAAGAAATTAGTGAAGAGTTCAAGACAATACTCAAAGAAATAAGGGGTGGTTTGAACATTCCCCATTCTTTTTAAATATAGAAAAGTTAGTTCATGGTTGGTAAGCAATTAGTGAAGAGTTTAAGACAATACTCAAAGAAATAAGGGGTGGTTGAACCTTCCCCATTCTTTCCCCAAAGATATACCATTTTAAATTATGGTAAATTTATATAGGGACTGGTTGATTAACCCTTCAATGAATATAAAATGCTTAGTTAAAATATTATACAAGGAATATTTGATCAACTAAGAATATTTGATCAACCAAAACTTCGGTTTTGCTACAAGTGTATTTCAACTACAAATAAGCCATGGTTTTAAAAATAATGTTGAAGTTTTTTTGCAAAAGAAATGTAGGCAAAGGATACTGAATTTATTTGA
This sequence comes from Picea sitchensis, assembly GCA_010110895.2. Classification (NCBI taxonomy): domain Eukaryota; kingdom Viridiplantae; phylum Streptophyta; class Pinopsida; order Pinales; family Pinaceae; genus Picea; species Picea sitchensis. Next base: position 63,690 of record SNQJ01S0033355.1, on the reverse strand, counting down.
TCAAGCAAAACTTCAGTTTTTCTACAAGTGTATTTCAACTACAAATAAGCCATGGGGTGGCCTAAACCAAAGAACAACTTCAAGGCATAAGATTATATTGAAGAAAACAACAAATAAACAAAAACATAAGTTATAATGTAACTTCAAGGCATAAAAGTATAAATCGAAGAAAACAACAAGTAAACGAAAAAATACTTGATATATTTTTAAAAACTTGAAAGCATAGGCATATATTGAAGAAACTGRCATCTAAAATTGTGATTTTATTCTCATAATTATGGGGTAGCTTGAATGAGATAACTTAAATGCATAGGCATATATTAGCAACTAACTAATATGATCAATATGCTCAATATGCTCAAAGTGAAGTAAAAAACCCAATGAATGTGGGGCCACTAATATTTTACATTAAAAGGGAGAAAAAGGACATATTCAAGTCATATAATTTGTTCTTAAATGAGCAAAAAATGTTAACTACTACAATACCTCCTCTCCCCATACTCTTCATCCATGTCTACAATCCTAGCCCAAGTTTGGACTTAAAGAGATCTATGATTGATTTGTTTGGTAAAGGTGGAATGTGATATGCCTTCAAAGAAGGCACGTCGAAGTTAGATGGATCAAACACCTTAACTAGATACATAGAGGTCGAAGGTTAAGTATGGCTATTGATTATAGTATAGTTCTTTGCTAGGTGGAACATTCAATCTTGGTTGAGCATGATGGAGTTTAGGAACTTAATGATGGTAGTTTTCAGTTTGGATTAACTAGCCAAGTCTAATAAGTGAGGGTTGTAGAGTTAAGTTTTTTCAGTCATGAGGACTGAGGCACAAATCACCAAATCTAGGATAAGGATATAATGATTTATAAATGGGCTATGATTTTACCTATGTTGATTCACTAAGGAGTTATTCAATGAATGATTTACATCATACTTTTAGGATATACTCCCACCATGCTTCACTAGGTGGATAAGAAAACTCCTATCCTTATTGTAAGTACAAAAAGAATTTCAATCAGTAATTGAAAACAAATATAACCTATGAAGATAAAAATAAGATTAAAAAAAAAACATCTTTATAGGTTTAAGAAACATACTAATCTATCATAGTAGATACTTTTCCTTACATGGCCATTGTTATGGGTTGAGTTGTTTGGAGCTTTATCCTTCAAAGAGGGAATCGTGATTATATTGAAAATCGGGTTTGGGTTATGTGGGAGTGCTCAAGATAACATATTCACCCTTGTTCCTTCATTCCCATCTTGGAGGTGACACACACATGAGTTGGTGCCTATGGTTGGGAGGAAAAATGATCTTATGGAGATATCTCCTTAAGTTCTATAACAACTAAGTATTTTTATCTTAGATATTTAAGTTACAAGAATTAATTATTGTATTTTTCATTTGAGTAAATGTTATGAGCATAAATTGATGAATGATTATGTTCAAGATATATATTCTGGGTTGTCTAGGAATTATGTGTAGATTTCTAAGGTTGTGTCATCCATCAACTCATGTTATATAGTCCATAATTTAACGTCTATTATGTAAATTAAGAGGAAAACATGCCAAATGTATGGAATTAGCACTATGGGTATAAAAAAGATGGCATAACTAGAAGGAATTCTAATTATATATGTGAAGAATACTTTTATAAGTATTTTGATATTTTCTTCTATGTAACAAGCTAATAATTTGAGAATTGTGTGTTTGAATGATTAATTGTATAATTGGATCAACATCATTGTGTAAAACATGCATGTTGTTAAATATTTGTCGTAGTGATTTGGGGAAGTTGTTTTGCATGTATGTTTATTTCCATCGTAATATTGAATTGATACATGTATGTGTGTGTAAAAATTAGTCAATGGATTGCTAAGGATTAAATGGATTCACAACCGAGAAACCTAATTTGGGGAGAAGACAAAATGTTAATAGAGTTCCATGACAACCAAGATAGACAGGTCTAAGTATAGTGAAACAATGTTTACACAAGACAAATTGAACATGACAAGGAATACATAGGAAGTTTTGTTCTATTTCTCTAAAGAATACAAAGGGAATGATGAAAACCAAAAGTGTGGAGGGCCTAATGAAAAACAAAAGTGTGCTAATGAATTGATCAATCTTCCCCTTGGGGCAACAATGTCAATTCATAATGTGTTGGATGCAAATGCGGAGGTCCTTGTTGTGTTCAAGTTATTAACCAAAGAATAATATTTTGGGATCTATGCAATATATGAGGAAACTTTTGTTGCACTTACTAAAGTTTAAAACATGTCTCCTCTTCAAGTAATCAAACGTGTTTAAAAAATCCAAAGAGATATGCAAATTGATTTTGAGTGTGCTACATTATATTGTTAAGGACCTTATTAAAAGTTGTTAATGAGTGAAACTAAAAAAAAATATGTTGATCATAGGCTTACATTGCATAGTGCTCTATTCAATAATGGGAGGATTATAAGGTTATAAAAACTCGNCATCTAAAATTGTGATTTTATTCTCATAATTATGGGGTAGCTTGAATGAGATAACTTAAATGCATAGGCATATATTAGCAACTAACTAATATGATCAATATGCTCAATATGCTCAAAGTGAAGTAAAAAACCCAATGAATGTGGGGCCACTAATATTTTACATTAAAAGGGAGAAAAAGGACATATTCAAGTCATATAATTTGTTCTTAAATGAGCAAAAAATGTTAACTACTACAATACCTCCTCTCCCCATACTCTTCATCCATGTCTACAATCCTAGCCCAAGTTTGGACTTAAAGAGATCTATGATTGATTTGTTTGGTAAAGGTGGAATGTGATATGCCTTCAAAGAAGGCACGTCGAAGTTAGATGGATCAAACACCTTAACTAGATACATAGAGGTCGAAGGTTAAGTATGGCTATTGATTATAGTATAGTTCTTTGCTAGGTGGAACATTCAATCTTGGTTGAGCATGATGGAGTTTAGGAACTTAATGATGGTAGTTTTCAGTTTGGATTAACTAGCCAAGTCTAATAAGTGAGGGTTGTAGAGTTAAGTTTTTTCAGTCATGAGGACTGAGGCACAAATCACCAAATCTAGGATAAGGATATAATGATTTATAAATGGGCTATGATTTTACCTATGTTGATTCACTAAGGAGTTATTCAATGAATGATTTACATCATACTTTTAGGATATACTCCCACCATGCTTCACTAGGTGGATAAGAAAACTCCTATCCTTATTGTAAGTACAAAAAGAATTTCAATCAGTAATTGAAAACAAATATAACCTATGAAGATAAAAATAAGATTAAAAAAAAAACATCTTTATAGGTTTAAGAAACATACTAATCTATCATAGTAGATACTTTTCCTTACATGGCCATTGTTATGGGTTGAGTTGTTTGGAGCTTTATCCTTCAAAGAGGGAATCGTGATTATATTGAAAATCGGGTTTGGGTTATGTGGGAGTGCTCAAGATAACATATTCACCCTTGTTCCTTCATTCCCATCTTGGAGGTGACACACACATGAGTTGGTGCCTATGGTTGGGAGGAAAAATGATCTTATGGAGATATCTCCTTAAGTTCTATAACAACTAAGTATTTTTATCTTAGATATTTAAGTTACAAGAATTAATTATTGTATTTTTCATTTGAGTAAATGTTATGAGCATAAATTGATGAATGATTATGTTCAAGATATATATTCTGGGTTGTCTAGGAATTATGTGTAGATTTCTAAGGTTGTGTCATCCATCAACTCATGTTATATAGTCCATAATTTAACGTCTATTATGTAAATTAAGAGGAAAACATGCCAAATGTATGGAATTAGCACTATGGGTATAAAAAAGATGGCATAACTAGAAGGAATTCTAATTATATATGTGAAGAATACTTTTATAAGTATTTTGATATTTTCTTCTATGTAACAAGCTAATAATTTGAGAATTGTGTGTTTGAATGATTAATTGTATAATTGGATCAACATCATTGTGTAAAACATGCATGTTGTTAAATATTTGTCGTAGTGATTTGGGGAAGTTGTTTTGCATGTATGTTTATTTCCATCGTAATATTGAATTGATACATGTATGTGTGTGTAAAAATTAGTCAATGGATTGCTAAGGATTAAATGGATTCACAACCGAGAAACCTAATTTGGGGAGAAGACAAAATGTTAATAGAGTTCCATGACAACCAAGATAGACAGGTCTAAGTATAGTGAAACAATGTTTACACAAGACAAATTGAACATGACAAGGAATACATAGGAAGTTTTGTTCTATTTCTCTAAAGAATACAAAGGGAATGATGAAAACCAAAAGTGTGGAGGGCCTAATGAAAAACAAAAGTGTGCTAATGAATTGATCAATCTTCCCCTTGGGGCAACAATGTCAATTCATAATGTGTTGGATGCAAATGCGGAGGTCCTTGTTGTGTTCAAGTTATTAACCAAAGAATAATATTTTGGGATCTATGCAATATATGAGGAAACTTTTGTTGCACTTACTAAAGTTTAAAACATGTCTCCTCTTCAAGTAATCAAACGTGTTTAAAAAATCCAAAGAGATATGCAAATTGATTTTGAGTGTGCTACATTATATTGTTAAGGACCTTATTAAAAGTTGTTAATGAGTGAAACTAAAAAAAAATATGTTGATCATAGGCTTACATTGCATAGTGCTCTATTCAATAATGGGAGGATTATAAGGTTATAAAAACTCGGAATTAAATGTTAGATCCATACTATAATATGGTGTCGTATCAAGATTTAAGGCATTATCACCAAATTTCTTAATGATGGTATGTGCACAATATCGTAGTGCCTAAATATTACAATTTTGGCCTTTTTAATATTTCCTTTTGGATACAAAGCTATATTTTTTCCCAATTGAAAAGTTGTCAGAAACACAATGCTTATTCAACATTGCTTGCACTTCTTAGAGATCTATCATGGAACATTGATGATTCTAGTATTTAATATTCTCAATTCATTTGATGAAGTGCATCACCTTGTTGACATATTTTTCTTTGAATGAAAAACTACCAGGAGTCAAATAGGAATATCCATAGACACTTTGTGTTCATATCCAAATAACATTACAAATTGGTAATGTTAAATGTAAATATATGTTAAATTTAATTATAATTGTATTTATATGAACAACATGTTCTCAAACAAGGTGACGAGGTTCCAATGATTATTCATATGAAAAAAGTGAACAATGGTTTATTTCACTATCTTGAAGTGTCCATCAATTAGAAGATGAAAGGCTATAGACATGTCGATTCTTATGTCAAGCATGCTCTAAAGAGACTATAATAATATATATATGAATTTAGTGTATTTATCATTGAGAATGGATGTAGGAAACCCAATACTCGTCTATATGTGCCTAAATAAATGTTTATGTTTGATTTTGCCTAGCATTAAGTCAATGCCGTAACAATAAAAATATCATTTCCTTTAGAATTAAATAAACAATCGCAAAAAAGAGTTCATCATTGTTATGGTTCATGGTTGAGAAGCCCGTTAGAAAAATTATGAAGATAAATTCTAATGGGACGAATTAATGGGGAAAGGTGTGTATAAATAACCATTACTTATTCATTGATTTTGGAATGGTACATGCCTTAATGTATTTCTCAATTATGGATGTGAGGCTAGTATAAATATTTCCATGGTGTAATGGACATAAAAATGATATGTTGACTTAGGTTGATATGCCTTTCAATAATCATGTAATATATATTTTAGTTTGTAGTGTATGATTTTTTAAGGAAAAAAAGTTGTTATGTAAATACAAATATGGTTAAAATATGGTTATAGATTATGTTGGAGGATATTAAATAAATATAGGAAATTGTTGGATCTATTCATAACAATATTATTAATGTTATGGTTTATGTCTATGGATGTCTAAATTATTGATGACTAATTTATGCAATGTGTTACACTATTATAGAAAAGATGATGAAAAATCTGAAATAAATTTATGAGATAACCAAAGTTGAATCATGCTAGATATTTTCTAAGAAATTTTGGAATGAAATACTATAAGTGTGTTGTAATTATAATTCCCTACCTATTAAATCAAGTTTGAAATTGAACAAAAATGATGTGGAAAAGATAGTGATCACAATGTTGTATAGAAATTTAGTAGTTAGTCTATATAATGGTTACTCAATATTATATAAGTCATGATGTTGGATAGTGTCATGGTACATGGAAAATACAAAGCAAAGTTACTAAGAGAATTCATGATCATATTCTGGTATATCAAATGCACTTTAGAATTGGATTGTATTATATCAAAAATAATAATATTTGGTTTGTGGGATACTTAGATTCTAATTGGGCATGAAATGTATGTTTATGAAAAAATGGTGGGAAAGTAGTGATATCATGGAGTAATAAGAAACAACACAGAAAGTATTGTCCCGTTTGAAGTAGAATAAAATGGAACATTAACAATTGTATGCAAAGTAGATCGATCACTAAGAAGGCTTCTTGCAAAAAATTCTATCTAGAGTGAAGTTTAGGAACCAATCTATTTTGTGACAATCAATTTTTCTTTTAGTTTGTTAAGAATTGTGTTACATTTCATAAGAAAACATATTGAGGATCATTTTTATTACTTAAAGAAATTTTCAAAAGAGAAGTAAATCAAGTTGAAATTTATGAATCTATTGAGAATATTGTTGACATTTTCACTAAAGTGTTGAGAAAAAAAATGACTTAAGTCCAAAAAATATGACACTCTGTCTGAATGGACAGAGTCCATATGACACTCTATCCGAATGGCACAGAGTGCCATATGGACTTTGACCATTTGGACAGAGTTCCATATGGACTCTGTGTGAATGGAACTGAGTTCATATGTGGACTTTGTGCCATTTGCACTAAGTTCCATATGGCCTCTGTGACACTGATTTATAGGTTTAAACACTTAAAAATGAAAAAAATAATTCTACTGAATTTAAACACAGACATACATGGATTTTCTGTCTACCAATGCCCTACGCCCGAGTTTGTTGCAAACAACCTAGATTAGCTGTGAATGCCCTAGATTAACAACCAAATCCAACACGTTCTAAAACGCCAACATTCACCTAGAATGCCTGTAAAGTAACAGTGGAACAAAAAGTGTCTCATATATAATGTATGTTTTCAGCTGAAAACTTTTTTCGGCTGAACTTTCTGCTGTTCGAGTTGACGTGCAATGTTTCGACTAAAAACTATACGTTTTTGGCTGAAAAATTTACATTTTCAGCGAAAAAGTTGAAAACTTCAACCGAAAAATTGATTCTAACAATTTTTTTGCCCCCATTCTCACGAAAGCATTACCCACCTTTATGATATTATCTTGTTCATATAACTTTATTTTCACATCCTACCTAGATTTGTTTAAAACAAGATTTTCAATTCTTCACCTACCAACCTTCCTAACCTTATAACTAATCAAAACTATGGTGATGATAACATTCTCTCAATGCTTTTCAAGCACATAAATAAAATCCTAAATAAATCCAAATAATTCCTTACATTTATTAAGGTCTAATAGATCAATTTTAGTCTTAGTAGATGTTAAGCATCATCATCGTCAGATGAATATGTCTCTTATGTGTGAGAGAGAAAGAGCATGACTCAGACCAAGATATCATCCTTAATGGGCTCAAGAATGGAATAAAATTATCAAAATATAATGCACTTAAAAAGATGACATGTATGATTAATTTTTCATTAACATTGTTAATCTATTTTTAATTAATACCATTTTTACTAACTTTAAAAAATTTACTTAATAATAACTTTTGTTTATTATCTAAATAAAAAAAATTAAAAACTAACCTATAATAATAACAAAAATAAACCATTAAAAACGGTATTACTAAAAATAAATAAATAAACAAAATATTACAAACAAATTCCACCCACAATATACACTCCATATTATCCACAATAAAACCATATTATCCACAATAAAACAAAGGACATCACATACGTAACACGAACGTACATGTATCGTTGCTAATGATATCTGTACGAAATTTTATACCTCAGTAATAAGGTTTTTTATACGATTTATTTCTAAGAAAATTTTATATATTAAATTATACTTATCAAAACTTTTTAAAAGTAAATTTATTTTAACACAAAACTTTATACATACATTTAATGTAAAAAAAAATCATTCAAATATAGTATTGTGTTAAAAACAGGCTGCCTACTCACTAATAAAGGCATATGAATCGAGTACAACACTAGCTTTGCTCTTCCTTACCCATCCTTCATCATTGGTTTGGGGTGAGGCCTAAGCATCTTGACCTTACACATCAATGACTTTTTTAGTTGTGTTCCCATTATTCACTAGGAGAGGGAAATTCTTAATCTTGCATTACTTTGCCAATCAAAATATGAGTTAGGGAGATTGGTGTATCAAACTAGTCGATTACTTAAGATTGAATTGAATCCATGATTATGTATCACACTTTTTAGTGAATTGTAGCTACTAAAAAGTTGAAATTTTATAATTTTTTTTAAAACAAAAGTTTTTGAAATTTAGATATATGTTGCGAATTTTGATGTGTAGTAAAAAACAATTTATATGCAATTATGTTATTTTTCTAATTATATTTTTTTCAAAAAATATTAATGTTATTTAATATGTCAAATTTTTATTTAATTAAATGATTGTTTATGTAAATTTATGAAGAACTTAAGAAGTGATTTTTGTTTCCAACATCTAATTTAGTGTTCAACATATAATTAAAAAAAAATATATATATACAAGCATGATCTACATAAGCATAATCTCTCCTTTAAGGAAAATTATATTTTTTCAAAGTGGACAAATTAATATTTGAATCTCATTTTATACAGCTATTTGTTCTCAACATTTTTTTTCTCATGTTTACTTAAAATAAAAAATTTAAAAAATGGTCTTTTGAAGAGGAAACATCCATAGTGCACACATATCTTTTATAATTTTTTGGTTGTGTAGTTTTCAAGATATGTATTTTTCTCTAGGGATCTTCATTAATCAAGATAAAATGTTTGTATAAGTTTTACAAAAAAATAAAAATCAAAAACATAGTGTGAAATCCAAAATGAGAAAATTAAATATCATTGGATGGAGGATTGAATGACAAATCTATATGCACAATGTCCACCACCTTTCTTGGAAGATATGAAGCGATTTCACCAATTGGAAAATGTAACGCCATGAAAACCTGTAGGAATGAGGAAGCATTCTAGACTTCCAATCCTTCAACAAGTTTCAATGGATTTAAAAAAGGCCTTGTTCAAGGTATTTTAAAATTCTCTATCAAGGTATTTTTTATAGAAATAAATCATTTTTGGTTTAAAACTCTTAAATAGAGGTTTTAAGTCCTCAAACAAAGTTTGAAACTTGATTAAAAACTTAAAACCTCGATCAAGTAAATCCTTGATTGAGAAACCACGGAAACCATTTTAGTATGCCGACTTACCAAAAAGTGTTATTAAAATTCATGAATTTACTCTTACTCTCACTCCCCAAAATATACCCATATCTTTAAAATCATTAAAGATATGAACCCTCAAATAAACTCTTTTCAAAGTCATAAATTAAACAAGTGCATAGATCCAATACATATAAAATTTGTTGCATTCCAAAGAGTCTTACCAATACAATACAAAAATTTGTTGCATTCCAAAGAGTCTTACCAATACAATACAAGGGAAACACATGAAAGACTTCTCGAGCTAAGAACTTTCTTTAGTTAGTAAAAAATTATTCATACCATTCATCTTAATAAAAGTAAATTGAAAGAATCTCTTAATAAACATTTATATTTTTTTTTTGTAAATCTACCCATCAAGCTTCCATAACTTCATAGTCTAGCCCTTAATTACTACTTAAAGTAAAATATGACCCACAAAATATCCTATCAATGTGTGTTTTTTCAAACTATCATATACAGAATTATATTTAAAAATGTAGTAGTCTATTTTACTAATGTGTACGTTTTCAAACTATCATATACAAAATTATATTTAAAAATGTGTACATTTATATTTTTTTTTGTAAATCTACCCATCAAGCTTCCATAACCTTCCATAACTTCACAGTCCCGTGAGACAGCGCGGTTGGTAAAGACCTTTCTCCATGTTGGGAGGAGGTCTTGAGTTCTATTCTGGCTGGGTCTTCGGGACGAATTGTAATGGCTGGACAGTGATGTAAATGATTTATATCTCTAATATAAATCGAGTTAATTTCTCATGGAAAAAAAAAAGCTTCCATAACTTCATGGCCTAGCCCTTAATTACTACTTAAAGTAAAATATGACCCACAAAATATCTTATCAATGTGTGTTTTTTCAAACTATCATATACAGAATTATATTTAAAAATGTAGTAGTCTATTTTACTAATGTGTACTTTTTCAAACTATTATATACAAAATTATATTTAAAAATGTAGTAGTCTAAAAGTTTACTAATGATTTTTTTCAGGGGATATTTGTTCGAAATTTGACCAGAAATTGTTAGATCTACATATTTGAGTGATTATTTCTATATAATCAGAATACTCTAGAAATTTTTCAACGCGCATTTAAACATTTAAACAAACCCTTTAAAAATAACATGGTAAGGATTTCATTACGGCATGAACAACCTTCCAACCTTCAAAATTTCATTACTAAAACAACCTGACCCTTCAAACCCTCACGTGAAAGTTGATTCTGTTCAGCAACCTTGGAAAAAGTTTTGATCAGATATCTTGAAAAACGACCACCATCTCAATCAATCAATTAATCAATCAATCAATCAATCAATTAATTATATATATATATATATATATATATATTTCGTTGAGTTCTATTCCTATGAAATCCGGTCTTCCATTTTCCATGCGGAAAACAGTTGGTTTCCTCATAAATCCTTCACTGCGTATCTAAATTAAATTTTAGTTGACTTGTAACTGCACCATGAAATGCCCGAAACGTCGAACCCACTCATCATAATACAAAGCGGCCAGAATCTGATATTGGAAAAGAAAAGCATTAATTGAATCCAGAGTAACCCTTCGATCTCAAATAATTCAAAATCCATAGCAAGCCTTCAATCTCAAATAATTCCAGCTCGTCTGCATAAATCAGACTATTAATAATCCATAAACATAAATTCCGAATCCCTTATAAAGTATAATACCTCACTCTTGTCAAGATTGAACAAGCAAATGCCAGTAGATTGCGCCATCTCTTCAGGCTCACGCACGACAGGGCACGTTTGTAATGGGCCATTCCCTAGGACATGGCCAGCCTGCAGGCAGAATCTTAATACAATCCAATGCTTCATCACGAGACTTCACAATTCGGGATCAATAGATCCACAGACTTGTAGGATCCGGCAATAGCTACACAAATTGTGATCTGCTCTACAAATTTCTTCACAATCAATCAAAGGGTGCAAGCATGTGTGAGTATGAAAATTGCTCAGTGATTTGACTTGGAGGTATACATATCTTATCTCTTGATTTGAATTTGTGATATTTTATGAGGAAACACATGTTTTTAATCATTCTATCTAATCAAACTGTATTCTATAAACAAAATTAATCAATTTAATAAAAATTCTGTAAAAAATTTAGTCATCACTGAAAGTTTACCATGATCCAACAAACGTTTACCATAATTCAACAAAATAACAATGTCTAATTAAACATAACATGACAACAATGTACTTAGGGGTTTTGTCATATTAAACAGATAGTTTTAAAATGACTCACTATATATGCATAGTGTAACAATGCTTTTCACTGTTTTAGTAGTATATCCTTGTAATGGGTGGGTGATGAAATGTGACTTCCATAACTTTATTTTAGGATAAATAGTGTATCTTTCTTCATGCTAGCTTCAGAATCAGATTCTATTAGAAACCAATAACCTAGTGCTTCTATCATCATAAAATAAAGGAAAGGTTATATTGGGTAGAGTTTTTTGGATAATTTTGAAAAAATATTTTTATTTTGATTTTACATGGTTAAAAGAAATGTAGGAAATAAATTCAAAAAATAGGGTTTCTACCACTTTATTGAAGAAAATGGAAAAACCCAAGTCCTTCAATATAAAAAGATCAGTGGAAAGTTTGAGTTTTCATATGACTTTTAAAATCAATGTTAATGGACAATGGATTTTAAAGAACCCAAAATACCATCTCATTCCATACCTTTGACACTTCAATCACCCTTTCACGAAACTAGTATATTTAGTAATGTTGATCTTTCACAAAGTATTCTTCACTTGTAGGGACAACTATGCCTTGGTTAAAATTGTGTATGAAATGTTTAGCAATGTTTTAGGTGACAACTAGTGATTAACTCGGGGCTGCTAGGTTTTAGAATGAACATAATTAGGCCCTTCTTGATGTGACTCCCTAATGATTTTGATTGAACATGTTCCTTGTATAATTGATGTGGGATGAAACCACTCATGAGCAAAGTTATACATAATTTGTGTGAATAAAATCTCTGACTAAATTTGTATTAATCCAAATACAAGATTATATATCTTTTACATTAAGAAAACTAACTCAACAATCTTGGAGAGAAATGCTCAACAAGATCCTAAGAAGTAGAAACTAAATATAGTAATAAATCGATGAGAGACAAAATATCAACTAGCTAAGAGAATAGGAAACGGTGAACCATGCAGAATCATGGTAAGCTAGCAAGTATAATAACAATTTGGTGAAAATAAACAAATGTATGCTAAGAACTAAGAATCCTTATCATTCATCACAATGGTGGCCTCTAGTAACAAAGAAGGAAGTGACATGCATTGACAAAGTCCCGTGGGCACAGATCATGGTGGTGGTTTTGTTAGCTGGGAGGGAGTGGGGTGGATCCCTAATGGAGTCTAGTAAAGTCTCTCCAAACCCAAAACTTGATCTACAGTGAGGTTGAAAATTTGGAACAATATCTGCAAGATGACAAGTCAAAATATATGGGCGTTTGTTCTTATTGATATAGTTTAACAAGATTAACAGAAAATGTGGTTTATAATTGATTTAAGATATAGGAAAAATCTTAGGTAGTTTGTTTGGATGATGGATTAGAACCTACCATACGAATAGACTTCATATTGTATGTCTTTGTCTTAGTGACATTGGCTATGACACACTTTGTCCTGAATTTGAAAATGGTGTGAGAGTAGGATGTTGATCCATGAGGTTTGCTTTTTCTTTTCTTGATTCTTTTGAAGAATATAAACCACTTTATCTTGGAGATACTACATCTGTTGAACAAAATTCTGCAGGTATTTTCTCTTTTGAAGATGTGATGTGGCTGAAAAAGAGCCAAAGAAACACATAGGGAGCTAAAGGATGAAAACCAAGATAGACTTCAAATAGAGATGGCATGCATAGTAGTGAAATTCTCAACTATATGCATTCTCAATGTGGGTAAGGCTCAAATCCCACTTGGATGGATAAGTGCGATGGTAAATTCAAATACTTTAGACTAAGGCATGGTTAACCATTTTAGTCAAATGGAATTCCAAAAATGGCCCACAAAATGTGAGTCACAATCAGACACAATACAAAGTCACGAATCATCCTTGACACCAAAAATTCAATCCTTGAGTAGTCATGAAATACGCTAACTGGATCCTTTAGTATATTTTAAATATAGGTGGAATGGGTAAATGGAAAACTCAAAGCGGAGTTTATATGTTGGTTGGCTGGATCAGCAACAAGCTGCTCAACACACGAAAAATGATGAAGGGCAAATGTGACAAGCTGGGGCGGTAAGAGAAATCATTATAGATGATGAAGGGTCTTAACTTTCCAAAGTGACCACCATAGAGAGTAGAATATGCCACTTTGAAAAGAGAGGAACAACGAATCATGGGGTACACATAAATTTTCAAACTTGTACAATAATCCTTCCTTGATATAAAAATATTGCAAAGGAACTAATTTTGAAGAGGTTGGGTGTGGACACTAGTGGCTGGTCACGAAATCCTAGAAGGGAAGTGGTGACAATAGTTAAGGAATATTCCTCAAACAATATTTCATCCTATTTGTGTTTCCCTTTTTGTACTTCATAACTAAATATGTAATTTGAGGTAGTGGGGGGCCCGGAGGGCCCAGAGTGACAATAGTGGAGGTCATTCAATGTAAAGATGTGGTTGGGTCCACTATATTGGTAAATAAGGCTCACTATGGTAGTTAGGTATATTAAATGGGTAATTAGATATAATTGTAAGAGGACTTCTTAGAGGTTCTACTTCTAGAAGATTCTTCCTCTAGAATGTTCTTAGGTGATGGTAGTACTATATAAAGGGGGTTTTAAGCAATGTAATGAGACATAGAGAATTATTGTATTTGGGCTGAAGCTCAATAGGAGGATGCCCCTCGAAGAAGCAAGTGAAACGAGAGGATCCCTTCATAATAGGATCCATTGTATGGTGTTGCCTACCATAAGGGTTTCTATATTAAAGTTGGTTTTCTATATTGTTCTTCTACATATCTTTGTGGTGCTTTTGTATTAGGTCTTTGGTTCTTAACAATAGTGTGGTATCAAAGCCCATAGTGGGGGGGCCCAGGAGAGGGCCCATAGTGATAGTGGAGGTCATTCAATGTAAGATGAACTAGGTCCATTTTATTATTAAATAAGGCCCACTTTTGTAGTTAGATATAATAAATGTTTAGTTATATATAATAAATGTAAGGGACTTCTTAGAAGGTTCTACTTCTGAAGATTCCCCTCTAGAATATTCTTAGGTGATGGTAGCACTATATAAAGGGGTTAACATTGTGTGGAGACATGATGATAATTATTGTATTTGTAGCGGTAGCTCATTAGGAGGATACCCCCTCGAAGAGCCAAGTGACAGTATCCCTTCCATAATAGGATCCATTGTATGATGTTGCCCTACCTCAAGGGTTTGGTAATAATATTGTGTGGTTTCTTCTATCTTGCTCTAGGGATCTATTTTGTATTCAGTAATTGTGGTGATTATATTTTAAGATATGGGGTTCTTAACAACATTTGGTATCAGAACACTTTCCTTGAAAGTTGTGGGCAATCCTTTTTCTTTTTGATTTTTGAATGAAAAAGGCCATGGTAATTCAAATTTTTAGTATATTTTGGCACATTTCAGAAAGGGGTCGTATCTGAGTTCCTCAGAAAAATACAATTGAAAAAAAAAAATCATCAAAGAATTCACGGTCGAGAATATTGGGGTTTAAAATCACCAAATTTTAGGGGTTTTTAGCGACGGCACTTGATTTGTTTTATTTTTGCTTATTAGTTGGAAGCTGAATTTTTTTCCATTGATTTTGTCGAGTTCCTCACAATTTCACCCAATTTCAAACAAAAAAGTGATTAGTAGTTCAGGGAGTGAAGTTATGAGCATTTTAACTTCCACAATTTTTTAGGGTTTTGCCATAAAAGCCGCGATTCTCTGCCGAAACTTCTTGGGTTTATTTTTTGAGTTTTTAATGTATTTCTGAGGACCCGAAGAGTTCATAGGGTGCAGCCAGGATGAAACAGGCTGTATATAGGCAGGTGTTAAGATCATTCAAAGCCCGATTGGTGTGGTTCTGGATGCATTTGCACATGGCCTCACTTGACCTCACACATAGCCTCCTGTCTGACCCCTCACATATGGCCCCAGTAGTAGTTTTCATAGTATTCCAAGATTGTTGGAATGACATGGGAGAGATTTCTTATCTTTGAGATCAGCCATGAATATAATCGAAGGGTATTCTTGGTTTGATTTTGAGGCTGATTGTGATGTTTGGTTTATGGATAGTTGTCATTTTTTTTTTGGGATGACAACCACTTATATTTTATTTGAAGACTCTACTCCACCTTACATGAGAAAGTCATCCCACACTCGAGAACTAGTTACGGTTCAATCACCTTCTAGGTGGTATTATTCACTGGATTCTGCTACGACATGTTTCCACTATGTGGATGGATCTTCTTATTTGTGTCCACATGATAGGAGTTAATATTGATCTTTGGAGCATCATTTGGAGTTGGTTGTGGGTTCAAAAAATATTCTACGGGAGTTCACATGAGCACTTGGACATGGGACGAGCTTACAATGGTGGTTGGACTACTTCCTTAGTTGGAATTCCTTTCTACATGAGACTTTGGTTCTTCAATCTTCTTCAACATTCACGGTCTACATTTATCCATGGGACCACGGTATATGGTTGTACATCAAAGCGTTGAGACAAGCAGCTTTCATAAGAGGATAGATGTAGGTATAGAGGTAGTGGGGCGGAGGGGCCATAGTGATAATAGTGGAAGTCATTCAATGTGGGTGGATAGGTCCGCACTATATTGACTAAATAAGGCCCACTATGGTAGTTAGATATGTGTGGCAAAGAGGACTTCTTAGAAGGTTCTACTTCTAGAAGATTCCTCCTCTAGAATGTTCTTAGGTGATGGTAGTACTATATAAAGAGGGGTTTAAGCAATGTAATGAGACATGAGAGAAATATTGTATTTGGAGCTACAGCTCAATGGGAGATGCCCCTCGAAGAGGCAAGTGAGCAGGGAGAGGATCCTTCCATAATGGGATCCATTGTATGGTGTTGCCCTACCATGGGGTTTCTATATTAAAGTTGTGGTTTTTCTATATTGTTATTCTATAATATCTTTTGTGGTGATTTTAATTAGGTCGTTCTTAACAAAATGAAATTGTTGGGAGAGGATCCCTTCCATAATAGGATCCATTGTATGGTGTTGCCCTACCATAAGGGTTTCTATATTAAAGTTGTGGTTTTCTATATTGTTATTCTATATCTTTTGTGGTGATTTTGTATTCAGTCTTTGGTTCTTAACAAAATGAAATTGTTGCTAATAGGATGGCCATTCATATGCCTAGCTTCAATTTTTTGGGGGGATTTAAGAAACTACAAAGGTAAATGACCAATATGCACAAAAGTTTCATTTCCCATGAGATACCATCTCCAATATTTTTGTTAGCTTAAACCAATGCACACAACTATGTATCATAAGTAGATTAGTTTCTTTTGGCTTCTAATATTTTTTTTATTTTTTTTTGTCTGAATGATAATCCATCGGATGACCATTTTGCATCAAAACTACTCCAAATGCAAATTGTGAAGCATAAGGAAGGATACTTAGCTCTATGAAACCATTAAACAATAATCATGAATTTTCATTTTAATTTGATCACTTTGAATCATTGAAGTGTGATACAGTAGGGCATTGGGAAGATAGACACCATAAACAATATTAATTGAATGATTGATTGATCAATGCAGACCAAGTGGTGTAGGTTACCATAACACATTTGAATAATATTACAAGATTATTAAGATCTACATGTGATGTGGAAATTGTGATATTTTCAGGGGTGGAAGACGCAGGGGGAGTATTCATGATCCCAGAGGAATAAAGGTAGTTCATTATGCTTTGGGTCTTGGAGATGTCTCTAACAATCTCACAGAGGCCTATTCACTATGGTACATCCTTGTCATTTCCAAGGAAGAAGGAACCATAACCTTGATAGTGATTGGATATTCAATTTTGGTAATGAGAGAAACAAAGGATCGAGCCAATTTGGGGGGGGGAGAAAATTGAGTTTTGTCATTCATGGTATTAAGCGAATCACATCATATTTCGACAAAATTTCATTTTACCACATCAAAATGGAGCATAATGGTGAATATTATTGGGCCAAAGTGGCCTTAATCATGGGTCTTGGTTCCATAGTTAAAAATGGAGTTCCAAGATTTACCCATATACCTTAATTAATCAAATGTATCTCAACCCAATTCACATTAAATATGCATCAACAACTAGAGGTTATGCACGGATGAATGACATGTGGCCTCCAAAACTCCCACATTTGACATATCAATGTATGTTTGTGGTAATTAAATGTTTGTCAGTGCAATCTCCATTAATATATGGGACAATGAAGCATTGGTGGTATCCTTGGTTCTTCCCTTTGTTTCGTTCAACCCATGTTTTGAGGGAAGGTCATATAGTTTGTGAGTCTGTTTGGGTTCCAAGTGTGAAGGTTCGAAGTGGGAGAAACGATGACATATAGGGGAGGTAGATTCATATTGTTTCATCTTCTAAATGGAGGTGATTTCCTTCCTCTCGACCAGACAATCCATGGATCCTTAGTTTGTGTTCGCAGTTCCTATTACTCTATAAAATTTGCAATTTTTAGGAAGCAACAGTTGGAATAGAGACTTGTTACTTCTATTATTTTTTCAAAGGGTTGAAACTTGAAATTGTTATTGGAGGTTTGTTTGGTATGGGTATTGTTTAAATTTCATTGTGAAAGGCATCCCCCTTACTGTCATGGATAACGCAAAGTTGAAGGAAGTTCTTGGAATTATGTGCAGGGATGAATAAATCATCCAGGAAAACAACAAATCTCTCATGCTAATTTATTAAAAAAGAACAGAGTTGGAGTAGGCCAAACTATGCAAAATGAAAACAAAACGACTATCATTCTCACTGAGAAGTAGTGGATCAAATCCTTGGAAGTGGAATGCAAGAAAAATAGCTTCTTGGTTGCATCTTTGAAGCTAAAATCTCTCTCTCTCTTGCTTCTAATAATTTAGGCTATGGATATTCTCTACAAGTAGGAATGAGGGAGGAGGAGATTATCTATTAGAATAGAGACCCTATGGAGATTTAGGAACCAATTCTCCCTCACTCAAGAGAAGGGTAGGAATCTCAAGGAAGTTTCCACCCCCAATGTTTGAATGTTTTTTCGAATTTCTATTTTTTGGGCTAATTTGTTAAGCAAGTCACAAGTGGAATCACTTGTATCTCCTGTATGGAATTTTTTTTAAGTTTAGCATAATACGTATATAAATTAGCATATTTTTAGATGCATATATTAATTTTGATTAATTTACATGCTTCTAGCCTCAACACAACCCCCTTTGATATGAATATATATTTTTTTCTTGTTAAAAAAAGATTGTGATGTTTTCTTGTTTTTCTGAGATTGAGGCCTTACAAATATTAATGCTAGTTCTTCTACTTGATCAACTACTTTACATTATTTCTTGAAAGTGAGTACCAAATTAATTGATTTTGATGTGCTTCTAATTGGGCACTTTAAGTATCTTTATACAATGTATATATATTGTTATATGCATCATAGTAAGATTTCCTATCACACTGATAGGGATAAGACCATGCAAAAAATTACAACAATATATATTGGTCACATCACAAGTGAACTTGTCCAAAAAGTTAAGACCTCGAGAAAATAACACGGTGCATGTGCTCATGATCTCTGCATATGAACCATTATCCTTCCATCCATGTGCATATGGATGACAACGCGGGTCCATTTTCAAGTGCATCTTGTTAATGATGACCTTTGAAATTAGGTTTTGTTGTGAGCCATTGTTGATGATACAACCCACTGAAAAATCATGTGTGAGTTGGGGACAAGTGATGAAAAAACTATAACACCCCCCTTGAGTAGGATGATGGTGCATAAAAGTAACCTTATTGAGTTGACCTTTCAAATCCTCATTAGTCCTATCATTACTACATGTCTCGATAGGAACATCGTTGTCTTCATATTCTTGAGACAATACAAGAAATGATTTGTTCTTCAAATTAAAATATTCAGACTTATCATGTCCTCATTTCTTACAATATCACAAAATTTTCCATTTTTATTGGAATAAAGAAGAAGATGAAGAGTGACTATTTGTTGTGGAAAAAGGTGCAGGATTTGTGAGTTTGTTCTATTCTTATTAGAGGAGGATGAATGTTGTTTCATTCAATCAACTATGCATGATTGTATACAACATCAAGGACAGTGATCTCCATATACGTCAACTTGTGGTACAAATATTCTTGCAATTTATTTTTAAACTTGAGGAAAAGTTTATAATCTAGATCAGTAATGATAAGAAGAATTTGCAAACAATTGAATTGGTAAATGTAGTCTTACATATGTCTGTTGAATCCTTGGCACATGTGAAGCCACTTGACATTCATATCCTATTTTTGGATAGAAGAATATAACATGAGACTAAGGTCCTTCACAAGTCCAGTCCAAGTATTGATTGAATTTTTATTTTTCACACATTTTGAAACCAATAATTTGGCAAGACCTATAAGATTCAACTTGGAAAATGGAACCTTCTCAGCTTTTTGAATCATATTATAGTCAAATAGTGCATCCATGTTGAGGATCCAATTTTCAATCACTTTCAAATCATGGGAGCCATTGTAAATGGGCACCTCACATTTAGTGCACCAAGAATATATCTTGCTAATGGAAAT
Organism: Picea sitchensis; assembly: GCA_010110895.2. Lineage (NCBI taxonomy): Eukaryota > Viridiplantae > Streptophyta > Pinopsida > Pinales > Pinaceae > Picea > Picea sitchensis. The sequence goes on along the minus strand of SNQJ01S0033355.1, from coordinate 43,398 downwards.
ATCATTAACATTATTAGCTAATGAGGAGATGATGTTGGCAAGTTTTTCCACCCTTTCAAAAAGTGTAATTGTTTCCATGGATCATGTTGTAACACCCCAATTTGTATCCCTATATTATCAATGTATAAATGTGTATATGACGAAAGGATGAGAGTTGAAAATTGATGTAAATATGTAAATTGTACATTGAATAATAATAAAAAATGCATCATAGACTATAGATGGAGAAGGATAAAACATGGGGGGTTATGATTCCACAAGAGAGGAATGAAAGGGGGCTCAAAAGGGGGATAATTTAAAATAATATCAATTCAACACTAAGCTTGAGTCCTTGTATTATATTATCCTAAGTTATATCAACCTTGGTATTAATTTCTAGGTGAAGTATGTGGGCTTCTTAGGAAGACACGTAGCGAGTTGAGAGGATGAAAATATAATCCTTGACTTTTGGTTGTTGTGGGGGGTTTCTTCCATTCATTCTTCCCTAAGGTTGTTGGGAGAGCCTATGCCACACTATGACATCTAATAGAAGGAATATGGTTGTTATGAATACTATGTGATAATTATGCCAAGTTCATGAGGAATTATTTCCATTGAGAAAAACTTTGTTATATCCAAGAATCCATAGAGTCCCCAACAAATATATTTCTTGTTCAATCTGTTTTGGAGCTATGGAGTGAAGTGGGATATCCCTAGGGATTGTATGGAAAAGAAGGGAGTCACATTCCTTGGGTTGTGCAAACTTAAGGGGGAAGAGAGAATTGTTGTGAGAGTTTACAAATTTTGAGTTTTGGGGAAATTGGTCTAAGTGAGAGGATCAAAGCTAGCCATTGTAAAATTCATCCTTGTGGACCCATAGCCTCTACTTAGGGGTGGCCCTACTACAAAAATAGTATGGGAAATAAAGATCCTATGGCTGGGTGGAACATCCTTCGCTTGCAAGGAGTTGGTGCTTAATTCCAGAAAGATAAGTGTTATGGCTTATTTTTTATTATGTTGTATTTAATGGTTTTTATGTTATGAATTTAATCTTTTTCTATTTGCATGCATGTATGAATATGCATTGGTATATATGATTTGGTAAGTGTGCTTACATGATCTCTTGTTTGTATGCATTAATCCATAAATGGAAGGACAATGAGGATAGAATGGAAAATTTGTGTTTTCGAGAAGTACCTCATATCCTCAATGGTTGAAAGAGGGTAATAGGTATGTTACAAAGTGGTATCATATCTACCGGTTACAACATTAGGGATGTATGGGCTAGGAATCAACTTATATATGAATATAGTCGGTGGTTTCTACAATGTTTGACAAAATATCTTAATGGATATTTAGAAGAATATAGTTTGCAAACTAAGTGTTTGATATAATTCCTCAAGGAGAGAAATTGGGGGAAAATGAAGAAATTAGAAAATTCTCCCAATTTTGAATGAACGAGGTGTAGAAGCCAATCATAAAAAAATTAGGCCATTTTTGTGGAGAAAAAATAATTACGAAACTGGTGAAAATTCCCAATTTTGGATGAGTAACAAAAAAATGATGTGGAACCATATTGGTGACATGGATCCATACATGTGACATGGATTGGTAGGGTGAAATGGATTCATTATGATTCTACTAGTTGGAGTCAATATGCATGGGTGGTGGTCACAATGCAGGGTCCATGGTGGCAAGGGAAGCTAGATCAACAAAAGCAATTTTAGAGCTCATAAGGTAGTATCCAAAACAATTATTTCATTTTTTCTGAAAATTTCATGTATACACATGTTGTCCTATGGTTTATTTCAGTTGATAGTCTCCTTGTTATCCATCGAGAACTTATTTCTCTGAAATAAATCTATATTTTTGTATCATTGTGTATATTTGTTGTTGGATATTTTAGGATGTAAATGCCCCAATGTAGGTCAATCCATTTCTGTTTCAAAATAAATATTGACCATCAGATCACATCCAATGAAAATTGTTGGATATTTAGGAGCATATGAGTTTTTTGATTACTGAGAGCGGGGTGGTGGTGAATCACTAATGAGCAATTTATACCACTTTTAACCATATTTTATATTATTTTAACTTATTAAACCATGTTCATCGGATCATCATAAAAATATTATTGTATCATAAACATTAACATCCATCAGTGCATAATAAACAATAATAAATACATCCACACAATACATAGTACACCACTATTTACATGGAAACCCAATGCATGAGAAAACCACATAATGTTTTTCTTATATGTCAAAGAATTAAAATCAAAGAAGAAATATCTTCCAATTCTCCAGCTCCAACTGGAAGGAGGCTCCAACCCCCTAGTTTCTCAGGCTCCAACCTGAAGGAAGCTACAAATCCCTAAATTCTCTGGCTCCAACCAGAAGGAGTCTACAACCCCCTCGCTTCTCCGGCTAAAACCGGAATGTGGCTACAACCAACTAGTTCTTAGGCTCCAAACTGAAGGAAGCTCCAACTCCTTGATTCTCTGGCACCAATCAAAAAAAGGCTACAACCCCCTTTCCTTGCCCTGTCTCGCAGCCTTGAAATATAAATGCCAAATGTAGAAAACCTTTCACTATGACTGAATCAACCACTGTCATTGTCAACCTATACCAACAACCTGTACCAGTCAACCTGCACCAAACAACATGTACCAATAATCTGTACCAACACAAGTGCATCAACTATGCACAACCAAACCTGCCACAACAACATGTCTCATCATTCTTGGAAGAGAGGATTCTATGGAGATGTTAGACATTCTTTCGACCTAAAACACATCAAATATATTATTCTAACACATTGTTATATCCATATCTATCATTCTATGATCATTTGCATTCATTAAGATTCATTCTGCAGTAAATATCATGTCATTCTATTGTGCATTGCATTTTACTACTAACAGATTCAATCATTCATTATAGATAAACAATAGCAAGAAATAAGACAACATTCCACATAGAGAAACAAATTTTACTGTGGTTCACCCCCTAGGCTATGTCCACAAATATCTAGCTTTCTTTTCTCTTTTACTATTCTTCATCAAATTTTATAGCATTGTGCACATTACATCGGTTTATAGTGCTATGTGCATTACCGTCGAGTTTGACAAGATCGCACTAAGCTCCACAACTTGCATCCTTAGCCTCGATTACAATGCATATATATGTCTCAAAAATTGACTCTAAGATGATCTTCCACACTAGCTCGACAACAACTCTATAGCTCGATAACTAACTCCCCACTATATCTCCTCAGATCTCACAATATGACGCAGCCCGCACCCCTCAGAGCACGACCGCTCTCCTCAGGACCTTCTTTCACTCACGGCCTGAAGAACTCAACGATTCTTCTATTTCCCAATCGGGAAAACTGCACCCACAGTTCTCTTCTTGCAATCCTCCCTTTCTGCACTCGGAGGATCGGAACTTCACGGCTTCGCGAGTTCACTATCGATTTCTATACTCTCGATTCCCCGAGACCCGATGTGTCAGTCAATCGCTGACTTTCTCCCTCTGCTGTCGGGACTTCGCTCTATCGCTACCCGCTACTTGCGACTCCAAGCACTTGAGTTTCCACTCTCTGATACGCGATAAGCCGAAATGTCGAACTTCGTGATCTCACTCCTCGCATGACCAAACGACTCCTTCCTCTACTCCCGATGCCCAAGATGCCGAAACTCCTATGGTCCACACTACTTATGCACTAGTTGGAATATCGCGCCTCGCTATATCGCGACTTCTGTTTCATAGATTTGGAGTCTTACCTCATGAACTCCCGATATGCTGATACATGAGTAGAATCCAACGCTCGTCGTGATCCCGATCGACGACTCCTACCTCCTGAGCTTCGAACCTATTCCACACCTACACAATAACTTCCTTTCACCTCTGCAAGATCCAACGGCCCTCGGATTCTCGCGACTTCTCCTCGGAGAATTCTGACTGCCCGTTCTTCCAAACGAAATCCCCGAAATGATGAGATGCTCTTCTGCGGAACTCGTCACCCTGCACGCAAACCTGCGGTACTTCACTCGAGCGTTCAATGACAACTTTCCTTGCGCTTATCCTTCGACAAATTTGAAGGCCTATTCCTCCTGAGCTTATTCTTGAATTCCCAAGTCTTTTTGAGAACTTCTTGCGCGCACTCCTTGCGAAAAAATCTTCAACAATGTCTAAGTGTTGAAGTCTTTCGACCTTGCGGACTCCTGCAGTAGCAGTCTTTCTATATCTTACTCAGAATTGCAACTTTGAGACTTCGTCCAGCCTGCGCACGCCTTGCACGGCTCTGGTGCCATACCTGCACTTCTGAGATGAATAAGAACAAGAGCTTTCTCTACTTGAACCCTGCAGTCACGCACTCCTTGCGGACA
>SNQJ01S0033354.1:99504-109523 GCA_010110895.2 Picea sitchensis | reverse complement strand
GATATATACAACAGTGGTGGTACCTTCGTCCACAATGCACTTTTTCCAAGCCCATTATTTTTGCATTTTTTCATTCTTTCATAAATTTAAGGGAAGGTTGAAGGCCACTGCCCTGGTGTGGTGTCCAGATAATGGCAGTGTCACCCCCTTTCTCTCAGCCATGCAACTGAGAGCCATTACCCTGGCTTGGTGACCAGATGATGGAAATGTCATACCACTAGATATTCATGGACATTATAGGTCGACTCATGATGAGTCCTCCTATCCTCCAACTAACCTTTTAAGCTTTCTTAATCATATTTTTTGTGGGTCCCCCTTTTTTCAAAGATAAGCGTTTCATTGCTTTCTTGGGTGATCCCTAGCCGAAGCATCTAGAAGGTTTATACATAGGCTTTTATGTTTTACCCAACATCAATCCATGTGGGCTTTCAACCCCTTCTTCTCATAGAATGAGGGACAACCCCTTCTTGGGTCAATACACCCTAAAATCCCAGGAGATAAGGAAATGGGGGGAAATAGTGATGGAAAGTGGTAAGTATGGTTGGGAACGGTACGCTGGCTCTTCAAGGGAGTTCCTAGTAGCAAACCCATCCCCAAGAAAGACAACTTACTAGGGCACAATGCCAACCACCAAGGTGAAGCAGAGCAAAAAGGCATAATGTCCAAGCATATATCATGAAATCTAGAGCAATCTAAGATACAACATACTTAAATGCCTTAAATATTTGAAATGATGCTCACCATAATACTGACTTGTACCTGATGTAGCAAAGCCCACTGCCTTCCGAAAGCCAACTGATGTGGAAGATGCCATCTAAAAATCTGTGACCTCTGTGGTGGTGAGAAGGGTCTCCATCTGTGCAAAAGGATACTGCTGGTCATGTAGTCTCTTGACACTCCATATCTGCACCCTAATGGTCTTGAGACATAATCTCCTTAGTTATCCACAAAATGGGGATAACATCTGGCTCCTACTTGGGGACATGTGCTCGCCGTAGAGTGCATGAGAACCGCAACATCTCCTGGTAGACCTGTGCCTGCCAAAACTCAGACAAAGGGATCAGAGCATCTAGGGTGGTGCTATCACCCTTTTATCCATATATATATAAAATCCAAAATAAAACTTAATCTAGGAAAGAAAAATTTTGACATTTTTTCAAATATTTCTAAAGTAAGCATGAAATCAATATGCAAGTAGAGCAAAATGAAAATGAAATGCATCTAAACTAATATGAGCAATCAAGATGCAAATGCAGGGAATCAAAATGACTTACCTACTTACCTGGGGCCTTGGGGTCCTAAAGATCACGTGATGGATGCTGTTAGGTGAAGTCATACAACCACTGCAACCAGTTGATCATCTCATCAAAGTATCTTCCCCTATGCTTAATCATATAATACAACAAAGATAAGTCAAGCACATAATAATCATGCGTATAAACACACATATAATCGATCATGAAATAAAACTCATGGAGATGGGTGGGAGGGAGGAAATCCTGCTGGAAAGAATATCCACCACTGTGATCATGCAAGGAACCCTTCCCTAAAGTGCAACCTTGGTCAATCCATCTTTGAAGAGAACTATCGTATATAGAAGACAATTCATCTTCATTTACGTGCAAAGATCCATTGCTTATTGAAACTGAGGGGAGATGAGAGAGTGGAAGAAGACTGCATGGCTTTGTGGAGAAGAAGATAAGAGGTAAGGGATAACCTCATGTATAGAGAAAAATTCCTCCCTTGAACTTGGGAAACATTGCTTCTTTATCTGCAAATTACCACCGACAGTCTCAATATGATAGTATTTCTGCTTGGTAGTGTAGACCTTGGAGTGCCCCGGGCTGGCCACGACTTGGTGTATATCAAAATCTGAGCACAACGACTGAAAATCCTTGCAGAATAAATCTGTATCAAGGGATGACTGAAGATCACCCTGAGTATGCTGCGACAAGTCATCCTCTAAGGGGCAAAACAAATCTATAATTATATCGTCACTGGGCTGACAAACCTCTGAATCGTACATGCGTGAAGACCAATTTTTTGATGATGAGTGCAGGACCTACATCGAGGTGACATTGGGTGTAGTGTCCTAAGGTTGTCGCCACTTGGTGGTTGGGTCGGGCTTTGCCCAACCTACATCTTGTGCGATAATAGGCCCCACAGATGTAGGATGATACATCTCAGGGGACACATCCTCAGGTGTGTATTACACTGGGTTTAGTAGTGACTAGTCCACCCAATACAGCTACAGGATCACAGGTGTCTGGTACACAGACCACAGGTGCACGTGCTTTAGGATCTCAGACATCTATGGTGAGATCTATGGATGAGACTGAGGGGCATGAGGGTACTTCTCCACAGGAGGTTACTTTAGGGAAGAGGAAACCAAGATGGTTTCAGGAGACCTTGAAGGAATCCGAGGAGCTAGTTGGCGAGCGCCAGAGGTTGATGAGAGTAGAGCACTAGAGAGGTTTGGTTCTTACTTGGCCATGGTGACTAGCATCACAGATTTCGAGCCCACTACTTTTGAGAATGCAACAGACCAACAGGTCTGGAGAGATGCCATGCAGGAGGAGTATGATTCCATTATGCGGAATGATGTGTGGGAGGTGGTGCCTAGGCGAGATGGGAAGTCAGTTGTGACTTCCAGGTAGTTGTACAAGATTAAGTATGCTGCAGATGGAAACATTGTGAAACACAAGGCTCGATTTGTGGTGAGAGGATTCTCTCAGGTTGAGGGGATTGATTATGATGAGACATTCTCACCAGTTGGGAGATATACTTCCATCATGAGCATTATGGCCATCACAATAGAGATGGGTTGGAAGATCCATCAGATGGATGTGAAGAAAACATTTCTGAATGGTCTTATAGAGGAGGAAGTATACATTGAGCAACCACAGGGGTTCGAGGTGTTTGGGAGTGAGTCCCACGTGTGCCTCTTGAAAAAGGCACTGTATGGTCTGAAGCAAGCTCCACGAGCTTGGTATTCCAGGATTTATTCTTACTTGCTGCAAATGGGATTTTAGAAGAGTGAGGCGGATTCAAATCTCTATTACATTGTTTGTGGAGAGGATACTATTTTTTCCCCAAGGGAGTGCGCTCCCGATAAATGGTCCTAAAAGGGAGCGTTCAAGAAGTGCGCTCCCAAGGCGCTTCTTGAGCGCTCCCTCTGGGAGCATGCTTTGAGAGCGGGGGCGCTCCCTCGTAGTGTAGCTTTGAACTTTTTATATCATAATATTGAATGATGGTCATGGTAGTAGTGAGTGGTTAGTGTCTATTTTTCTAAAGTATGCATAAGCTAATGATATAAGTTTAGGCTCTAGAGTAATAATGACCTTTATGGTTGTGTATGAGGAAAATGACATCCTTATGAAAGTATGTGAAGTTCTTGTCACATGTTTCATATTTTTAATGAAAGTAATGTTGCAAACATTGACATCGGAAAGACATTGTTGAGGGTTTGGACCTTGAGACATTAGAAACATTGGCAAAAATCGACAAATGGCGAGAAGCATTAAAAAATACAAAATAAATTCATTTTTTTCAATTTTTTTTAAAATATCAACCAACAACAACATCAAATGATCACATAGCCACATAGATATAAAAAAAGGTTGATATATAAGATATATAGGATGCTAAATGATACATCAAATAATAATTGTTGATATTGAATTGTGATAGGTGTCTAGTGAAGACTTGTTAACCCCTATATTTTCACCCTTGAAAATCATGAGGGTTAAGAGCCAACATGCACTAGTTGGCTGACATTTTGAGATTCTCCTAGAGTTTAGCTCTTGTGGTTGGCAGAGGTTGGTTCCCATCAAAGACATGTATATGATCAGTACATGGTTGTTTTTGTTCATAGTTAGAGCTAGCTTGGTTTCCTTTTCATTTGAGAGAGATGCCTACATACAACAGGTGTCCCTACTTTTTAGGAGACATGGTTTGAGTGGATCTCATGACAGTTTGAAGCAATTCTGAGCATACAGGGAGGGTCCTTGCATGATTCTAGGCTTGATGACATGTTTCTAGGCAACATGCAAGAACCTTCTATTTTTAGCAGTTTTAGCTCTATGCCCCAGATTCGGATTTCGAGCACATATTATTGATCCTCGAGACATTTTGAGTCTTTTGGGCCTTTTTTGAGATGATTTAGCACATATTTCTATTTTTAGCAGGTTGAGCACCATGGCTCGCATGTCGATTTTGATTGCGGAATTGGATTCCTTGCGGAAAATTGAATTCAATGAGTATAATATCATGGACATGCGATGACTTTCTATTTTTAGCAGTAGACACATGATGGTGGTCTCCTAGTCATTTCGAGCATTTGTGGAGAGTTTGGGTCAGTTTCGACAAGTTTCAAGTTTTTGGGATCAGATGGCTATTTTTGGAAATTTCTATTTTTAGTAGTCATCGTCATCTCCAACAGTGACAAGTGGCAGGTTCAGATTTTGACATGTGGTAGAGTATCGAGATGATGTGGCATCTACATGGCATCAATTGACCAAGGGCACATTTTCCAAGGATTATGCATTTAATGAGAAATTAATTAAGTTAATGGCGCATGAGATGAGATGGCACTTCCCGGGAGATAATTTAGCCAATCAAGGCTAATTTTTCTCATTAATTTTCCTCACTTAACATATCCTCACTTTCCATGCAACCAGTTTCTAAAAATTCTACCTAAATTGCTTTTAAACTTAAAATTCCTAAATTTTAGGAAATCCCTAAAAAATAGGGTGAATTTCCCTTTAACTCATAACTCCCTCATCCTTTGGCCAAATTTAGCAATCTAACATGCGTTGGAAAGCTAAAATTATCCTCCATACACTCACTCATAACTCACCCATGTGCATTACTCACTCACATTTATTCCCTCATGCACATTAATTCCCTAATTTCTCACTCACACTTATTCCCTCATGCGCATTAACTCGTATTTTCTTCACACTCCTCTCCTATATATTGGATGGTTTTCATTGGTTATTGGTCGGATTTTTGTGGCAGCTAGCATAGTGTTTCTTTCTCATTCCTCTCTCTCGTTCTTAGTCTAGTGACTCTTCTTTGAACAAAGTGATCATTGTACCAATTGTGGACTTGCGAATTGTGGTGCAATGAACCCTCTTACAAGCCTATCAATAAAGAAATCGGGTGTCTGTGTTCTAACCTTGTTTCTTGATGGTATTTTGTTAATTGCAATCTCATTTGTCATTCTCTTTAACTGTTCATTGTGATTTCATTGATCTTTTGAGTAGTTTTCTGTTCTACTTTCTTTCTATATTCATTGTGCTAACCTTGCAGGGTCCCTCCAAGCAAAAAATCTATCTTTTCCCCACGTTTTGGACAGTTTTAATAGACTATCCAAAACATGACAGCCACTGTTTTTTTTGTCATTAAACGTAGAAAATCAGACTTAGGATAGTGACAAATCACTCTAGGGACTCTCCCTTGAGGCTAGCAAGCATTGGCCCAAACGGAGAGGGGTCTAGCCCGTGACAACTTGGGGGTTTTCTCCTTGAATTAGCCAAGTTTTCATTGCTATTATAACAACTTTATTAACTCAATTGGAGGGTGGAAATTTGTGCTAACAAATTGGTGCCGTTGCTAGGGAACGTAAGCCTTGGTATACGACATTCAACGAGTTTTTAATTCAATTGTTCAATTTTATTTTGCTCACTTGGCGACTCCACAGGATATAGGGACGACTCCACGGGGGACTTACACGTAGATCTCCCGGCTTCAATTCCCTCACAAGGTCTAGTTCCGAGCTTCGACAAACCTTAACGTTTGTTCCTGGAACAAGACTTCTCTTTCACCAAGAACTCCATGCAAAGTTGGTAGGCATATTGAGTTCTTAGGTAAGTTCTTTTCGACGAGCACTATCGTGAGTATAACTTCTACAACTTCCCCTTTGGTTTTATTTTCATCTCAAGCTAGTAGGGTAGCAACTGTGCTTTTTTCTATCCGAGACTAACAATATGGATGTAGCTGTGAGGCCACCAGTAAGGTGGAGATTTACTGCCTTTGACCCACTAAGTTTTGCTGCATTCCTTGATTATCCTCATGACTTACTTGCACATAAATGGCTTAAACGCATACCTTTGTTTGCAGGGAGGTTGGGAGAATCAGTCGAGGATCACTTGGCTAAATTTTTGCAAGTGGTGGATGATTTTGATGTGGAACATGAGGATGTGGTGATGAGGATGTTTGTGTCTACCCTTGAGGGGGAGGCACGAGCATGGTACAAGTCTGTTCCTGGTTCTTCCATTGATGGATGGGATTTCTTCTAGGAGAAATTCATTGAGAGATGAGCAAATACAAAGGACATTTTCTTCTTATGCACAATTTTTTCAATTATTAAAAAGCATGAAAGTGAAAATGTTTTCCAATTTAACGCTTGTTTTTCCAAATTTTACAATCGAATTCCTTACAGAGTAAGGCCTAACAAAGTTGTTGTTTCGATTTATTATCTTGAGGCATTTGATGATATTTTTGGTGTTTTTCTCAGGAGTGAAGACCCTCAAAATCTGTAGAAGTGCAAGCTGCTGCTATCAAGTTGGAAAGAAATTGTCTTGCAGCCTGTGAACTCCCTCAGATCCATGTCCTAGACCAACTAGTGAAGGTAACTCCACTCAATGATTTGAACCTCTGGTTGTTACAAAAGTGCAGGAAGTCTGTGTTATTGAAGATGAACCACAACTTGCACTGTATCAAGTTCCTAGAAAAGAACATGAGGGTGATAGCCCAATTTTAGATGATCCGGAGCCTATAGCTGCACCAATTGAGTCACAAGCAGAGTTCCAAGAAGATGAAGGTGAATATGTGATTACTCTAGAGTGTTCATGGGTTCCTCCCATTAGCGAAGATGAAAAATTTCAAGATGATGAAAAGTTTCAAGAGGAGGAACCATAAGTTAACCAAGTCGAGATCAATCAACAGGGGATTTCATTTGTGCCCATCTTAGTTGAGGCTTCATCCTTTCCTGTCACAACAATGGTCTAGGAACAACTTGATCAAACACCATTACAGCAGGAGGAGTTGCTTTTGGCTCAGACAGAGGATAATGTCCCTTACACTTTGCCTACGATTCCACATCTTGAGGTTGTTATTCAGGATCTTGATATTGATCAGGACTTGGATATCAGAGTTCATTGTGACCCAGTTGAGCTCAGGATGATGGAGGTTTTTCAGTAGATAGATTCTAAGAGTTCTGGCCCTCATGCTTTCACGCTGGTTATTGTTGAAATACCATGTTTTAGATCCCAACCAACATCCTGCAATCGACCAACAACCATCAACTATGCCTTCACTATCAAGGTGACTTTGGGTCATATGAGATTTCATAGTTGGTTTCCCTGGAAGGTTGTGTTGCCTTTCTCGTCAGACTAATCATTTGGTTGCATGGTTACATTGGTCCTTTGAGTATGATGATTTCATCATGGCAACTTTGGGGTAAAACTTTAGGGTGTTAGAGTAGGTTCTTCTCGTTTTACGCATTGTCTTTTCAATAGTTTAGCTTGCTGATTTTGGTAGATTTTAGGACAACAATCTACATTTCTCTTGCAATGTCTTTTTCCTTCAGTTATTTACTTCAATCTTTGCATAAGTGTCGTTGATTTTTTCCTAGTTATATCAACATGTGGTCGTGTCTTGTGTGTCATTCTTTTCTTGAATAAATGACTATCCATAGCTATTATTCCTAGGTCAAAATTTGAATGTCTATCTTTCACATGTCGAGCCTTTGTGTCTATCATTAGAGTGAGCCTGGATGGGGGTCCAGTTTTGTCATTGTTCTAGAAGCATTGAACCGTTAGGATGGGTAGTTGGAGGAGACATAAGGAGTGTCTTGAGTCATATTGTGTCTTGTCTCCTCATCTCTTATCATTGAGTCATCTGCTTTGAGTTAGTCATCCCCCCCATCCAACAATAAGGATATGGTACCTGGTTCTTTCATCTTGATCTTCTTGAGTTATCACTTCATGCTGAGGTAAGAGAGACATCATTGCTCTTCTTTTCAGCAGGTCATCTTGTATCGACTTCGACACATTATCTAAGGATGACCCAGAAGTAGAGCACCTTGGTAGACGTTAGCCTCATTGGCGGTTATTTCACATTCGACAAGGCTGAGTATCATTGGGCCTTGATTGGATGATCCTTGTCATTGTTCGACTTTAGAACATCTTTCATAGTGACAAGTTGTGCTCGTACCTTAGGACCCATTGTCATTATTGGTGGTGTTCCTTCGCACTTGACATGTGTTTATATTATTGACATCTGATTGAGTGACTCTCTCCCTTGTGCCGACATCGTTACATTTACCATGGGGAGGAGTGTATATATTGGGTGGTAGCAGGTAGCAGATTTGGGTGAGACCCCGTGTGTTTGAGTAGGGGGTTGTATATTGATTTGACTCCATGGCCCATTGGATAAGTTTAGTTACTAAAGGTCAACTTACAGGATTTTTCTTGATCAACTTACAAGGCCTTCTTTCCTTCCACACATTTACATGGGGTATTCTTGGTACATATTTCTTCAGTTTTCACAGAACTTTATTGATATATCTTTCAGAGCTTTCACAGAGCATCAATTCAGTTTTATAGACACAAAGATTCATATAGTTCTTGACATCCCACAGGGGGATCCCGTCCCCTTGAGTCGCCATTGTTAACCCCTAGATTTTCACCCTTGAAAATCTTGAGGGTTAAGAGCTAGCATGCATTAGTTGGCTGGCATTCTTAGATTCTCCCAGAGTTTAGCACTTGTGGTTAGCAAAGGTTGGCTTCCATCAGAGACAGGTATATGATCGGTATATGGTTGTTTTTGTTCAGAGTTAGAGCTAGCTTGGTTTCCTTTGCACTTGAGAGAGATGTCTACATACAACAAGTGTCCCTACTTTTTAGGAGACACAGTTTGAGTGGGTCTCTTGACAGTTTGGAGCAATTCTGAGCATACAGGGAGGGTCCTTGCATGATTCTAGGCCCGATAACACTTTTCTGGGTGACATGCAAGAACTTTCTATTTTTAGCAATTTGAGCTCTAGGCCTTAGATTCAGATTCTGATCACATGTTATTAATCCTTGAGACATTCTGAGTCTTTTGGGCCTTTTCTGGCATGATTTGGCACAAATTTCTATTTTTAGTAGGTTGAGCACCATGGCTCGCATGTCGATTCTGATTGCGTATTTGGATTCCTTGCGGAAAATTGAATCCAAGGAGTATAATGTCATGTACATGCGATGACTTTTTATTTTTAACAGTGTCTATTTTTAGCAGTAGACACATGATGATGGTTTCCTAGTCATTCTGAGCATTTGTGGAGCGTTTGGGTTAGTTTCAACAAGTTTCAAATTTTTGGGACCGGATGGCTATTTTTCGAAATTTCTATTTTTAGCATTCATCGTCATCTCTAGTAGTGACAAGTGGCAAGCTCAGATTTTGACATGTGGTAGAGTATCAGGATGATGTGGCATCGACATGGCATCATGGACCTATTTCCGTCCTTATACACACTTGCAAACGTGAGCTAAGTCCTGCTCACTTAGTGTGTCCTTGGAGGCACAATGCCTAGGTTCAAAGCCCACTGTCACCTCGACTTGAACCTCTTCCGTCTAGGCTTACTCCTAGGGAAGTCAAGGGGGGTAGACCCTAGTTACTATGTGAGATTAGAGATTAATTCTAGGAGTTGGTTTCAATTTGTTAAAAGGTTAGGGGGAAAGATCTAGCCTATATGCAAAGGCAACAATGCACTGTGCAACAATTCAAATGAAAAGCAAGCCTTTTCCTAAGACAACTAATGACTAGTGCCTAAGGTTGGGCAAGGGGTCAACTAGAGTTTAAGGGAGATAGATTTTACAATAGTTACACAAAATTACAAAGAGACTAGATACAAAACTGCAAGATTAGATACAAATATATAACAACTAGTTACAAAAGAAGATCTAGTAGATACAACTAAACATAAGATACATGAAATACACAATTATAAACAAAGAGACAAACACTAACCC
>SNQJ01S0033354.1:58491-70156 GCA_010110895.2 Picea sitchensis | reverse complement strand
GTGAAAAGAACTCTCCCAATGAAAACATCCCAAGGTACCTGACCTAACTATGATCCATGCAGACTTATTACATTATTAACCCACGCAGGGGTGCGGAAATTTCGTTTACAAAATTTTTGTGATGGTGCATAAAATGCCCAAGTAGAACCAATACTGTCTTCGACATACTTGCATGTGATGATGCATATCTTCATGGCACATGAGTTGACCCCCTAGCTGAATAGACGGTCAACAGGCCCTTTTGGGGCTAGTCCAGCATCCAAAAGTCAAACGTTAGCCCTTTTCGGGCTCCTCCAAGCTGCCACACGTGCCAACCGTCCTATCAAACTGCCACACGCTCAAGGTGACGTTAAGGTCTCCTGGGTGACGTCCTGGTCATCAAAGGGAAACGCTCCATCTGAGAAGGGTCAACCCCCTTGGGCTGGGCTGAACCAAAGTGTCCTGGGTGGAACGTCCTTCTTCTTCTCATGTGCAAGACCTCAATCAATCACTGTCCTGTCTCTGCCCTTGATGGGGTCCCAGAAACCATCTGATGGGCTCTTCAGCCCCATGGAGATCCGAGCTAATCATCTCCCCATGTTTACCGGTCCAACTGGTACCTGTCCGTCGGGCATGGTCCTGCACATCAAAAACTTCGCCCTCCATGGGCTCATTAGTCACAGGGATCATAGCAATGTCAATCATGTTTCATCATTAATTTTATCAAATACATGCATAAAATCCCTGATATATCAATCAATAGCTCAAAAACATTACAATGACCTACAATATGAAACTGAAGAAAAAGACAAAACACCCTATTGGGCCAATATCCATAAGAAAAGGAGAGTCTCCAGAGGGTACCATCCAAGCCATGTAAAACGAGGTGATGTGGTCAAGGGGATGTCCAGACATACGGGTAGAGTAAACGACAGGGATGCATGATATTACCTGTAGGTGCTTTTGTAGAAGGCGAGTTGTACCCGTCATGGATGCAATTCTTTCCAAGCCCTTTATTGCCTTTATTCTTTCTTTTCTTTGTTGTTTTTTCTCTTTTTATTTCAAGGTCTAACTAGAGGACACTGCCTTGGCGTGGTGACTAGAGCTGACAGTGTTACCCACAAGCACTTTCACAGAGATGATAAGGCTGGCTCGTGATGAGACCCCCTTTCCCTTGGCCACACAACCAAAGGTCACTGCCCTGGCGTGGTAACCAGNCTAGGTTTCATTTTTTATGGCTTTTGTCTTTTACCAACTTCTTTTACCTTCTGGGCCTTTAGCCCCTTCTTCCCACGAGATAAGGTGCAACCCCACAAACAGATCATCCTAATGCCCTGACTAGGGGAGTGGGACAAATGAGTGGGAGATAAGATGTAAAAGTGATGACATGATGGGAGCGGACGATGGCTCTTCAGAAATCCCCCTGGTGGCAAACCAAAACCTATGGGTACAGGCTTGCTAGGGCACCCTGTCAATCCCCCCAACCATGGTCAAGCGGGTCAATGTAAGATCCAAGCAATTGTTAGAAATAAAAGGAGTAAGATGCATATATCTAAAGGTTATAATGATAAAAAATGACACATACCATGATACCTGGACCAATTACCTCATGGAGCAAGAGTCTTCTCTGATACAAGTCCAAGACGAAGGTGATGGATGTTGCTGCTGCTGACAAGACAAGCCTGTTGAAGGAGAAGAAAGATGGGCCCTCCAGGGCCATGCTCAGGTCAATCCTGCTCTCGGTACTCCATGTTTAGGACCTGTGGGCCTCGAGACATGATCTCCTAGTTATCCCTAGAAATCGGGGATAACAATGACAAATTCTTTGTCTGTTATGGTTTCTCCAATGGCACCTAGCTAATCTCTGATCTCTGAGATGTTCATGAAGAAAGTGGCAATGGTGTCAGCTTTCGTCATCTTGATATTTTGAAGTCGGTGCTTCAATGTAAGAGCTATGTTTGTGTTGTTGCTCTCAAACATCTTCTTTAATGGATCATACATCTCATAAGCTGTCTTCAGGGTAGAGATGTGAGGTAGTAGATGATCTCTCAATGAATAGATGATTATCTTCCTTGCTTTGACATCGTCTGCCTTCCAGACAACCTTCTCTTCATCGATAGTTGTTGCTGGTAGAGTCTTTTCTATCAAACTCAATAGGTCATCCTCTTCTAGAATGATTTGTAGTCTTGATTTCCAGGAGATGAAGTTGCCTGATCCATCAAGCCTATCTTCCACCAAAGTTCTGTTCCTCATGGCTTGCAAATTCTTCACAAACCCTAATGGCTAGGCTAGGAAACCTAACGTCTAGACTGGGCTAGAAACCCTAGGTTTCGTTGGACTTATGACTGCCAACAATAAGCCTTTAGAAAGTTAGAAGGACCCTAGTGATCTGCAAAAATCCTTCAATGAACTGCAGAAACCCTAGAGGCCGAAATTCTGCAAAAACCCTGGAAATCCTAGGGGCCAAAAATAAAAAAATTCTCCGATTTTCAATTTGAGAGTTGCAGGAGGTGCACTGAAGGAGGCCGTACACAACTGTGAAAGAATTAGGCCCAACACTCAAGTGGAAGGTGCAAAAACTAACTTGACAAGAGGGTCCGTTTTTGCAGTTGCAACAAGAGTGTGATAGATGGATCTTTAATGGCTTGTGCAATGGCTCTTCAGGAACTCTGCTCTCATACCATGTTGAATTTTTGGTGCTTAGCTCAAGGACAAGTAGTTTATTTCAATTTAGCATGAACTTGAACCATAAACAATGCAACAATACCATATACAATAGCTGTAGTAACCAAGATCACAAGAAGAATAACCATGCACAAGAACACAAGAGTTTGTCTCGGGAAAACCCTTCTCAATCAAAGGAAAAACCCAACAATCCTTTGCTATAGAGTCAAGAGAAGATCCCCCACACCATAAACCCTAGAGCACACAAGAGGGTGCTTCTATGACCTTGAAACTTGCACCTAAGAGAAGTGTGCACTTCAGCCATACAACTAGCTTAAGAGAAGGTTACAATGAAGTGTGAGTGAGTGATCCACAATGAAGATCTACTCGCTTATATATACAAGACCTAACACAACAATAGGTGTGTTTATTGGCACAATAGGGCCGACCTATACAACTCAGAAATATAATTAATCTTTACACAATATTAATTATCTTTACATGGTGGGGCCGACTTGTACCCTTTACACAATTAGGGTTACATAGTAAATCTTACTCTTAGACAATATAGCAAGGGATCCACACATCCTCTAGTGCTCAGCCACTAGGGACACGTCCACCTGTGCTCAGCCACAGGGACGTCACTCTCAACAGATCAACTCAACTAAGTCCATAGGAGTATCATCTGGAGAGCCATCTCAAGTCGACTCAACTAAGTCCATAGGAGTCTGACAGGAGACCATCTCAAGTCATCTCAACTCAGTCCAGAGGAGCACGACAAGAGACCACACATCATATCAACTCAGTCCAGAGGAGTACGACACACCCATCATATGGGCTCTCTCACAAATCGTCTCAACTCAGTCCAAAGGAGAACGACCTGGAGAATGTCTCATGAAGCTGCAATCAACAACATACATTTATTAAGTCATGATTTCATCACATTATTCTAAAGACTTTATATCTAACACAAAGTTGTGCTAGCGCTCACACTTTAGCTCTCTTGTTCTTAATTAGACTTGTCTAGGGGACTGTAATATGGACTCTATCGTGGTTACTGGTATATCTACATATAACACTGAGTTTCATGGAAATATATACTGATTTGTTAGATTCTTTGGAAAGTCAAGATCCAGGTACAGGGATTTAATATATAAACAAATATACATATAAAATAAGTAGGAACCATAAACATAAGATAAGATAATTTTATTATTGTCCAACAAATGACCACAAAAGTAGGTCAATGGGACTAAAAGAACATATCTAGTGTAGGTTCAAAAAAAAAAACAATTCCTAGATTAGTATTGAAAGTAGAAAAAGATAAAGAACCAAGTGTCTAGTTAAGAGAAGATATAAAATAAGGTGCAGTTACAAGAAAGATGCTAGAAAATCACGAGTCTCAGCACTAAGTAGAAGAGAGGATGTTAAGGCTTGCAGGGATTGGAGTTGGTTGTCGTGGATGAGTGAGGGGACTGAGATGTAGGCTCCTCATCGGAGTCATCAATAATTGTGAAAGGGCCAACGCAATGGCAAATGATCTCCTTTGGGGAGTGGTTGGGGTTGATAGTGCCATGCTACATGATCATAGGGGATCACAAGAGTGAGGAAGCCCAACATTTCTAACATCGAAGGTCATGGGGAAGAAACTCTGGATGGAAGCTTAGCTGCTTGAACGAACCTAGGAAGTAGTGTGTTGGACAGGGGGAGCCCAACTCTGGGATTGCATAGAGCTAAGTTTTGGATCTCTGCTGTACACCTTGCATCTCGGAACGACAACTCATGGGTCTCAAGGAGGTCGGTTGACCACCTTGGGGGGGGGATGGTGGTTGAGAGGAAACTCAATGTGGCATTGATCTAGAATTTGAAGTAACATGGATCTCTGCTTGTTGTCCCAATCAGACAGGACAGTTTGGAAGCATGAGGTGATCCTCTTGAAGGCCTCTATTTGGGTCGGGTCTGGAATAAACAACTCTTGTTTATTACAAGATTGACAGAATAATTCTGCAATATATATTGAATAATGATTGATTGATATGAATGATGATGTTATAGTAAGCCTCATGACAGTATACTTATATGCATTGGCTGGTCATGAGGGGAAGGGGAGTGTGACCCTTGAATTTTCATCAACTTAATTATTTTATTGTTATTATTAATATTTATAATTATTTCTAGTATTATTATGTTTATTGCATTGCCATCCCCTTAAAGAATGCTTTATTCTCAAAAAGCATAGTAAATAGGATTCTCTGTAATTCAACATGTTTTCTTGGTGGCATCATTTTTATCTGGTTGTAGAGGTTTGACTCGCTAGCAAAAGGCACTTAAACAATTGAGAAAGTTTTGAAGTCATCTAAATTTGTTTGACGTATAAAACTTATTGTGTTATGTATGTTCACTTTGTCATATATATTTCTTGTGGAGGTAAAATTTCTTAGCCATGCTGAGATAATAATAACATGTCATTGTGTTACTTTAACGAGTTTAAATTTGTATTTAATTAGAACAACCCATCCTTGTTTGAGACCTTGAGAAGTCACCAACAAGGGATACGTTTTAAGGTTTTGTCATTCCAGTTTCTAAAACGCTTCAATCCATTATCACCTTGAAAAATATTCAGTGTAAAAGGATCCCTTTCAGCTTTCCAATAATGTGAGTCTTTTTGGCTTTGGAGTTTGGTTCCATCCATCATCCTTTTGTAAGCTTACATTAGCCGTGTTTTGCACCAGGTCCTCAATTATTAAGCCAACATCCAATAGAATCTTCAATTTTGGTTTTTGGCTTGGGTTAAAGAAATCAATTTTCCCTTGCCTATCGGTATACCTGTAGGTTTTGTTGGGATGCTAATCTGCTCATCTAAGCATTCAACTGCTAGGCATTGATATGTGCATGTGTGTTTTGTCTCAAATTAATCTGCAACATCCAAGTTTTGTGGTCCTGTAAATCTTATTCATTAAGTAAGGATGATGATCTAAGCTTTGTTTCCATTGTGCATTATGATTGTCTGTATTTACCATGGCTTTAAACAATTGTTAGTATACTGCAGTTCGTTATTTCCTTCTTGAAATTGTTTGTTATTAACTCTTTACCTATGGAATTCTCTTTGTTCTCTTGGGTATAGTTCAACAATCTGCCTTTTGGCGATTTCTAGGTGATAGTATAGACCATGTCCAAATGTTAAAAGATACTATCCTCTGTGACTTTATTTGTAATATACGTATTTGAAATGTTTAAACCATGGATTGAGATATCATGATATGAAATACTGATTGTTTATTTTCCGTCCACTGACAGCCTAGAATTGATGAAAAGCATCCAAGGTGGTTACATCTACGAATTAGACCATTTAATTTACCCTTTCTGGATTCTAGAAAAGTTGGAACAAGTGCTGCGAGAACCAAAGCAAAGGGAGTGGTTGATGGAAGATGGACTGTTGCTTTTTCTGATGAGCAAGCGTGCAAATCAGCAATGTCTGCTGTTCTTGAGGAGATGATGATGCAAAGTTCTGCTGTTCAGAAAGAACTGGAACCTTTGCTGAACTTTGATGCAGCTGCAAATGGTCGAGCAAAATTTCCTCAAGGATTAAAGGTTGCACAAGAAGATTTATCATAAGTTTTATGTGTATTTTTAATTTTTCCACCCTTCCCCCGTCGTGTATTTTTTAACTTTTATTGGAGAGAGTAAATACCACTGCTGCAAATGCATTTCGCTCCCTATTATTTGTACCATGTTGCTTCTTATTTGCCAGGCAGCCTTTGGAATGAAGTTCTCCCAGAGTTTGTGGGATTGTTGGTTTGCGAGTTGTTAAATTCTTTTGTACACTAGTTAAATCTGTTATCTCCAATCAAAATGGTAACTCCATTGCAAGCCTGAAAGTTGGTTGCATAGGAGGTGAAGCTGTTTCCTTTGTATCAATTTTTTTCCGATCCGAATTTTGCTTCGTTGGATATTAGTTTCACAAGGAGGCATGTGCCACAATAATATTTATACACTCCAGCTGTATTTATTTTTTATTGGCAGCTGAAGTTTTTGTATGTATTCTCTTTTCTCCAAATATCGATTATTTACATTATGATGGTTTTCAAGATACTATTTAGTTTCTCCTATTCACAAAGTCCCATGCCGAAACCATGGCTTCAATTCTTACGTGTGTCAATATCTGTAGATATTTTTTCTTCTACAGAGTATGCAACTCTAGATATTAATGTATGATTTATTTATGCTGTATCGTTACGAGTAATATGAATATCAACATATTCATTTTGTGGGTAATATAACCAGTTTTGTTGACCCATCAGTAACTTTTTTTCTATCAGACACACTACGAAAGTTCACTAGAAAATGGTTTAAGCCATCTATTTTCATTGTTCAATTGTTTGAAGCTAAACTCAGCCAATGTATTTATTGAATAATTACAAAACCGCTTATCAAATAGATAAACCATAGATGTCTAACCATCCCAAAATTTCGTCCTTCAACTAAATTAAAAAGAAGTCCTGACCTTTTCAACTAGAGGAATGAATCCGTTACACAAATTTTCGAAAAACTAATGATAGAGTTTGGTTATTTATTTAAGATCAACAAATGCTATGAAAACATAGTAGATAGTAGTGATTGCTCATGCCATTCTTCGATGATTAGCCTTTCATCGCAAAGAAAAACTAATTTACGGGAAAAACCTTTTAAGAATGTTTGCTCATGTGATATGAAAATAATTATAAATGGACCTTTTTCCAGGCGACACATGTTTAAGAATGCTTAATTATGTACAATGCTCAAGTCCTGGACTAGAACCAGGTGACTAGTACATGTAGAAGGGTGATTAGTACATGTAAGAGTTTGTGCTCTACTGCACAGGCATGTTGTTTTTTAATGGGTTTATTCTTTCATAATCAAATGGTTTGATAATTTTTCAATTTACATATTATTTTTATAATGAAGAAACAAGCAATTATTTTACAAATCATCCACTGGATACTTGCATGCAATGGAATGGAGAAAATTTATGGATAATCCTTAAGGTTCATTAGTTTTATGGCGAGGTACAATATTGCTGTTAGCTTGTAGATTGGTTATAAGATCTTTATGCAAAACAATAACAAGGAATATAATTTTCATATATCATTTTCATGCTTTTAAAAAATTAATTAACATGCTTATTTTATGATTTGAAATTAGGTGATTAGGTAAATTATATACACTTAATAAATGGAAAATATAATATAGCAAAATAAAATATAATATAGCTAAATATATTCCAGTCTATATATGATAATATAATATAAAAAAAAAAAGAATAAAATCTGTTCAATTGTGATTTATTTTAATATTGTATTTATATATTAGATATTTGGGACAGATCATATCATCAATTATCAATATTTTATAACAATATTTCTTTTGTGCATTCCCATGTACAAATATATTCACTGGAAACTCTGCAACAATTGGTATTAGTGCTTCACTCTTTCAATTTTCTTTTTGTTGTGTAAGTGGGGAAAATCAATCCCTGAACATTTATCAATACTATTGCCACATGGATCTGTACAACATTACAGTGCTTTGTATTGCTGTTACAGTGTTTCATACCCACTGCTACATTGTTTTTTATCCATGTTACAATGATCCATGCATTTGCTAAAATAACTGTATCACTGTGTGAAGTACTCGTACTCCTACTACAGTCTGTCTATATGTGTTTAAGCAGAGCACAAAAACATCGTTGATACCAAAAACAAACTTCAAATTCTTATAGTAAAAATTGGAAAAACATCAGTGACAAAAAGGTCTAACTTTGGAGAATTGAAAGAGGATGAAAATATTTATTAGAGAACATAACTTCGAAGTTGGATAACCAACACTAAGAAAACAATTTGAGTTGGGACAATTTTTTAGAGGATGAGAAACAAACAATTTGAGTTGGGACAATTTTTTAGAGGATGAGAAACAAGGACAATACCATACTAGACATACTCGGGGAAAAAAAATAAATAATGTACTTTGGAGAATTAAAAGAGGATATACAAAAAAATCAAGCACTAAGTCTGAAGTTGGATGATCAACACTACGAACACAATTTCAGAAGGAATGATTTAACGAGGATGAGAAACAAGGATGGTGCTAGATTGGATATATGAGAAAATAAATTGAGTGATATATTGGCTATGCTTAATATATGCATGCCTAACGACTCTCATCTCGTCCACCACTTGATTTTATCCTACCAAATGGTTCCAATGAAAAGCTTGAGTCTTCAAACTCTTTGACACCATCAGGGCATTATAATAAGGTGAAAATTGAGATGATAAAATGATAATATCAAGGGCATATGGTGGACAAATAATATTGAAAGATATTTCTAATTACACCACATTCAAGACGACAATAAAAAAATTAAATGACATCAATGCGTATGAAGGACAACGATTAGTTCATTTGGTGGAGAATCCAAACGACCAATATCTCTATTAGTTGGGATGCATTTGAAAGGGACTTATTTAAAAGGTTTCAGGGCATGAAAGAAATGGGAACTTTTGTTAAACTTATTCGATCACAATAGAAGGGGACAATAGAAGATTGCACCCATCAATCACATATTGAGTACTAGAGCTATTTCTAAATCAATTAATTCAAACATATGTCATTGGTCTAAAGTATAGTATAAGAACAATGATTGAAATGCATAACTTAAAATCCATTGAAAAAGTAAGATGCAAGGCCAAAAGTGCAGAAAGGAAACTTGCAAACCAACACCAAGTATCTTTCTATTAAACGATAAATGAATGTCAAGATTCCACTTTACCGAAGAAAAGTTTTAGATACATGTCTCCTTGCTTATGAAATTCTACCTCTGAAAAAGGGGCACTTGACAATAAATGCAAAACCTAAACACTATATTAAGAGTGGTGAGTGATAGTGATAATTTGGTGTTTTCATATGGTTTGATAACCAAGTGAAATGATGAAGGTGAGTGCAATGTTGCAATTGACATAGGTTTTGGAAACAAAGAATCCACAATAGAGATGTCATTAGCACTCATCCCTTGCATCCAACAATTTATTAGTAGCACAAAGTTACTTGAGATTCAGGTCATTAATCAATGCAAGGTCTCTCCTACACCTACAAAAGGAGAACTCAAATATGTTCCACCTCACTTGCGGCACCCTAATAGGACTCAACCAAGAACTAGGCAAAAAGGATGAAAATTGTGATCAAATTTGAAAAAATTGGCTATCACAACATGATAAATACAAAGGGTATAAAGAATATGTTTATAGAGTTCCTAAGAATCCAAGGACTTGTGAAAAATAAAGATGCTAGAATACTTGTAGGTTTTGGAAGTACACATAACTTTTAATGATATTGACATTGGTAAAGATCAAAGTTCTTCATATTTTCCACCAAAGATGTCACATTTGTGGTGTAATGACCAAGGCAAAAAAATATAATTGAGTATTATAGAATTATAAGATTCAAACTACAAACATGGTCTTACACTTTACGACTTGGGGAAATGGATGTGGTTTTAGGTGCCAAATGGGTGATGCATCTAGGTACTTACACCACCAATCTTCGACATAAAGTTATAAAATTCAAATGATAGAGAAATACTTGTAAGTTGTTTGGACTGGAACAATTTTTTAACAAAATAAGCACTTTACAACCATTGAAGAAGACAAATTACAAAAGAGTTTCAACCAAAACTAATAAAAAGCCAACAATACTTTCTTGAGAAAACATGATCCTCATTCAACAAATCTTTATAAACACAATGAAGACACAACTTACAAATCTTTATAAACACAATGAAGAAACAACTTTTCAATAGCAAAGGATTTGTAATGTACATAAGTATATCATGTAGTCTATATAATACATTATAATATTGAATAAATAAATAATAATTGAAAAGTTAATAGTAACACCTTGTTATACTTACTTATCTCTTCACATTGTATTTATGCATTGGATATTTCCATTGAGGCATATCATGTCATCAATTATCAATTTTTATTTTAATCTAATTGTGCATTTTAGTGTACACATATTTATCTTGTAAGTTTATAACCATGAAGCTAGCTAATATTATACTTTGAGAAGATTATTTGTGTACATTGATACAGTTGAAGTTAGCCTATGAATTAAAACCTTCCTTGAATTCATAATAAGGACTATATGATTGTGTTGGCACAAAAAGTTAACTACACTTGTGAAGTTTGATTCAATAATTTGGGTGAATTCCTCGTATATGGTGAAGAGTGGGTACTCCCTCCTCTATTTCGATCAAAAAAGAAAGTCACTATAATGAACCAAGGATTCTTTTCAAAAGTCGCTATAATGAACATAAGTTTATGGCACACATCAGGCTAATTAGACTAGTATCGGTGCTTAATTAGACTAGTATGGATGTTTTTAAACATAAATGTACATGCTAACTAGAGATAGGCTAATTAATGTGCCAAATGACATATATTTATAACATTGGATTGTGCTCTGTTATGAACATAAATATACATAAATAGATATTCATAACATAATAATTAATTAATAAATAGTAACTATTAATAATGAAAGGACATGTCTATTGGTTAAGGGCACCCCTGCGTGGGTATATAAACGAGTCCTCATTCTCAATTGTATATCATCTTATATCTTATCTTATCTATTCATTTATTATTTACAGTCCTACATGGATTACTTTGTTATATTCCCAGTATTTTGGATAATTCTTGTGTGAGCGAACTTTGTTCGTCTCATTTGGTATCAGAGTTGCGTTGTTCTGATCCTGGCCTTTGGCCACTCTCTTTATCAGACCTTGTCTGAACCGACTTTTAGCCAACCCCGTGGTTTCAGAGTTTCTCTGAGAAATTTGGTCTTTGACCACCAACTAGGCCTTTGGCCATTCAAATTTTCAAAGTTCTTAGAAACTTAGGTCTTTGACCAATTCAAGCTTTTGGCCATATAAACTTAGGATTTTGTTGAAGAATATTTCGCTGCCAAGAAATCAAGAACAATATAT